>JARQOD010004837.1:0-36193 GCA_033576555.1 Oophaga sylvatica
AGCTGCAAATTTTTGGTTCTGTATAATCTGCATGACATTATTGTACTGGGTTTCCCTTGTGTTGTGAATGGGCTTGAGATGAGTTCTGAGCAGAGGCTCCCTCTGGTGGTTACAAGCGGTACTGGTCTGTCCAGTGAAGATTGTGAAGATTGTGTGGATTGGGAATCAGGTGTTACTGACTGGTCTTATATAAGGGAGTCACCTTCCCATCAGGGTTGCCGGTGATCAATTGTTCTGGTCTCCATCCTTGATTCCTGTTTCCCTTGTAGCCTGCTGTGTCGTGTCTGCATCTCCTGCTAGCAGATAAGACATTTTCTTCTTTTTGTTTTTGTGCTTGATTTTTGCATTTTGTCCTGCACTTCTGTGGGGGCCTTCAGGGTCCCCTCCGGGGGCTTTTGCCCTCTCAGTTTAGTTCAGCCACTGATGTTTGTACTTTTGCTTTTTCCAAGATTTTTCAGTGGCTGCTGTTTTGATTTTGTTACACCAGAGAACTAATTTAGGTGGTAGAGGTCGTGTGATCTCAGGTGTTTTTGAAATTAGTAGAGTTGGTGCTTTTCAGGGTTTTCTGGGATTGCAGTAAGTACCCTTCCTATCCTTTTCTATTTAGTTAGTTTGGGCCCCAACGTTTGCTCATACTATTTTCTGTCTGTGTCAGTATTTCTTCTTGTCTAACCGCCATTACATGTTTGGGGGCTTTCTATTATCTTTGGGGTTCTGCTCCGGGGCAGATAGCTTTCCTATATCTATCTTTAGGTGTAGTTAGTTTCTCAGGCTGTGACGAGGCGTCTAGGACCAACGTAGGAACGCTCCACGGCTGCCTCTAGTTGTTGTGGTTAGTCAGGGTACTGCAATCTCATAGATTCCAACTGCTTGGTGTATTGCCTTTTTTGCCTGCACTCCTCAGCTACCTAAACATAACAGTATCACCGGCCCAAAATTTAAAATTGTATGGTACTCACAGAAGGGAAAAAATTTGTGAATGAAAAAACGGTTGTCAGAGTTGTCAGAGATATTTTTCTGTTTGTTGCATTTTTTTTTTCCCTCTGTATCTCTGGGTGCTGGGGAGGATTTTTTCTCTCAATGGAGTTTGCACAGTTGTCTGGCCGTGTGGATCAGCTTGCCACTGAGGTTCAGAGTATTGCTGCATATCTTGCAAGGTTGCCTGTTGTGGAACCTAGGATTCCCATGCCAGATTTGTTTTTAGGGAATCGAGCTAAGTTTCAGAATTTCAAAAATAATTGTAAATTGTTTTTTGCCTTAAAATCTAAGTCCTCAGGGAACGCAGCGCAGCAGGTTCAAATTGTCATCTCTCTCCTGCGCGGCGATCCTCAGGATTGGGCTTTTTCCCTGACACCTGGAGATCCTGTTTTGAGTGATGTTGATGCATTTTTTTTCAGGCTTTGGGGTTATTGTACGATGAGCCTAATGTCACTGATCAAGCTGAAAAAGCCTTGTTGGCATTAAATCAGGGGCTTGATGACGCTGAGTTATACTGTCAGAGATTCCGTAGGTGGGCAGTCCTGACCAAGTGGAATGACGACGCTTTGGCGGCCCTTTTTCGGAAGGGTCTGTCAGATAATGTAAAGGATGTTATGGTGGGATTCCCTGTCCCCTCTGGTCTCAATGATTCTATGTCATTAGCGATTCAAATTGACAGACGTTTGCGTGAGCGGAGAAGTATGCGTGGAATAGTGTTGCCTTGTGAACCTGCTTCTGAAGCCATGCAGTGTGATAGAGTGGTGTCTGGGGCACAGCGTCATGAGTTTCGAAAGCGCAATGGGTTATGTTTCTACTGTGGTGATGCCTCTCATGCTTTTTCAGTCTGCCCTAAGCGGGGAAGACGTTTTGCACGCTCAGTTGTCTTGGGTAGTGTTCAGACTAAGTTTTTATTAACTGTCACTCTGATATGCTCTCTGTCCTCATTTTCTGCTCAGGCTTTCGTTGATTCTGGAGCAGCTATTAACCTGATGGATTATGATTTTGCTAAACGTTGTGGGTTTCCCTTGATACCCCTACAGAAGTCTATTCCCCTACTGGGGATCGATTCTACCCCTTTGGCTGAGAATAAACCTCAGTTCTCTACTCAGGTGATAATGAGGGTTGAACCTGATCATCAAGAGTGCTGCAAATTTTTGGTTCTGTATAATCTGCATGATATTATCGTACTGGGTTTCCCTTGGTTACAGTCTCATAATCCTGTTTTGGATTGGAAATCTGTGTCTGTAACCAGTTGGGGCTGCCAATGTGTTAATACCAACACTCCTGTTTTTTCTGCCTCTCCCCAGGCTCAGGATGTTCCTGACTTTTTGACTGATTTTTCTGACGTGTTTAGCTAAAGTAAATCTGCATTCTTGCCCCCCCATAGGAGCTATGACTGCGCTATTGAATTAGTGCCTGGTAGTAAATTCCCTAAAGGTCGCCTTTTTAACTTGTCTGTACCTGAACATGACGCTATGCGGTCTTATATCAAGGAGTCATTGGAGAAGGGTCATATCAAACCATCCTCTTCACCCTTAGGTGCCGGTTTTTTCTTTGTGGCCAAAAAGGATGGTTCATTAAGGCCGTGTATTGATTATCGTCTTTTGAACAATATTACTGTGAAATATCAATACCCGTTACCCTTGATTTCTGACCTGTTTTCCAGGGTGAAAAACGCTACTTGGTTTACCAAGCTTGACCTCAGGGGGGCATATAACCTTATTCGCATTAAGCACGGGAATGAATGGAAGACGGCATTCAATACCCCGGAGGGGCATTTTGAGTACCTTGTGATGCCCTTTGGGCTCACTAATGCTCCTTCTGTCTTCCAGTCCTTCATGAATGACATTTTCAGGGATTTTGTGGATAAATTTCTGATTGTTTATTTGGATGATATCTTGATTTTTTTCTAATGACTGGGACTCTCATGTGAAACATGTTCGAACTGTATTCCAGATTTTGAGAGAGAATGCTCTGTATGTGAAGGGATCAAAGTGTCTTTTTGGCGTACAGAGGATCTCATTTCTGGGATTCATTTTGTCCCCATCTGTTATTGAAATGGACCCGGTCAAGGTTCAGGCCATCTGTGATTGGGTCCAACCTACTTCATTAATGGCTCTTCAAAGATTCTTGGGTTTTGCCAATTTTTATCGTAAATTTATTGGTAATTTCTCGGTTATTGTTAAACCATTAACTGATTTGACCAAAAAAGGTTCTGATGTGGTAAATTGGCCTCCTGAGGCAGTCTCTGCATTTCAGGAACTTAAGCAGAGATTCACTTCTGCTCCTGTTCTACGGCAGCCTGATGTTTCTCTGCCATTTCAGGTGGAGGTTGATGCCTCTGAAATTGGGGCAGGTGCCGTTTTGTCCCAAAAAGATCCAGAGACCTCTAAAAGTAACAGTTGTGCCTTTTTCTCTCGAAAATTTTCTCCTACTGAACGTAATTATGACGTGGGTAATCGGGAGTTATTGGCCATGAAGTGGGCTTTTGAAGAGTGGAGACATTGGCTGGAGGGAGCCAAACATCAGGTGGTGGTCCTTACTGACCATAAGAATCTGGTTTATCTGGAATCTGCCAAGCGACTCAATCCTAGACAGGCCAGGTGGGCCTTGTTTTTCACACGTTTTAATTTTGTGGTTTCCTTTCTTCCTGGCACTAAGAATGTTAAGGCGGATGCCCTCTCGAGGAGCTTCCTTGCGGACTCTCCTGAGTTATCTGATCCTTCTGTTATTTTGAAAGAGGGTGTAGTTCTTTCCGCCATCTCACCTAATTTGAGACTTGCTCTGGAGGGGTGTCAGGAGGATAGGCCCGAGCGCTGCCCTGTTGGAAAATTGTTTGTCCCGGACCAGTGGAAAAAGAGTGTGATGTCTGAGATTCATTGTTCCGCGTTGGCTGGGCATCCCGGAATTTTTGGTACCAGAGACTTGGTTAGTCGGTCCTTTTGGTGGCCTACCTTGTCTAGTGATGTCAGGGAATTTGTGCAGTCCTGCGGGACTTGCTCTCGCTCCAAGCCTTGCTCTCGCTCTAGTGGTTTGTTGATGCCATTGCCTGTGCCCAAGAGACCATGGACCCATATCTCTATGGATTTCATTTCCGACCTTCCTGTTTCTCAGAGAATGACCGCCATCTGGGTGATTTGTGATAGGTTTTCCAAGATGATACATCTTGTGCCATTACCTAAGTTGCCTTCCTCCTCTGAATTGGTGCCGTTGTTCCTTCAGCACGTGGTTCGTTTACACGGCATTCCTGAGAACATTGTGTCTGACAGAGGAGTCCAGTTTGTTTCCAGATTTTGGAGGACTTTTTGTTCTAAACTGGGTGTTCAATTGTCTTTCTCCTCGGCATTTCATCCTCAGACCAATGGTCAAACTGAGAGAACAAACCAGACATTGGAGACTTATCTAAGATGCTTTGTGTCTGCTGATCAGGATGACTGGGTTCTCTTTTTTGCCTTTGGCTGAGTTTGCTCTTAATAATAGGGCTAGCTCTGCCACTTTGATGTCTCCGTTTTTCTGTAATTCTGGGTTTCACCCTCGATTTTCTTCAGGACAGACGGAGGCTTCTGTCTGTCCGGGTGTTGACTCTGTTGTGGAGCGTATGCAACAGATTTGGGACCAGGTAGTGGAGAGGTTGTCCCTCTCTCAGGAGAGGGCCCAGCGGCTTGCTAACCGGCATAGGACTGATGGTCCTCGGTTTAAAGTAGGGGACTTGGTCTGGTTGTCCTCAAAAAATATTCCTATGAGAGTAGCATCTCCTAAATTTAAGCCTAGGTTCATTGGACCTTATAAGATCATGGAGATTCTTAATCCTGTTTCTTTTCGTTTGCTTCTTCCAGGGACATTTAAGATCCATAACGTGTTCCACAAGTCCTTGTTGAAGAGGTTTGTTGAGCCACTGGTTCCTGCTGCTGTGTCTCCTGACCCTGTTTTGGTTGAGGGCAATCTGGAGTATGTGGTTGAGAAAATATTAGATTCTTGTTTTTCTAGACGGAAACTCCAGTATTTGGTTAAGTGGAGAGGTTATGGTCAGGAAGACAATTCTTGGGTGTTTGCTTCGGACATCCATGCTAGGAGACTCATCCGTGCGTACCATAGAACTCATCCTGACCGACCTGGTTGCTCAAATGAGGGTTCGGTGACCCCTCCTCAAGGGGGGGTACTGTTGTGAATGGGCTTGAGATGAGTTCTGAGCAGAGGCTCCCTCTGGTGGTTACAAGCGGTACTGGTCTGTCCAGTGAAGATTGTGAAGATTGTGAGGATTGGGAATCAGGTGTTACTGACTGGTCTTATATAAGGGAGTCACCTTCCCATCAGGGTTGCCGGTGATCAATTGTTCTGGTCTCCATCCTTGATTCCTGTTTCCCTTGTAGCCTGCTGTGTCGTGTCTGCATCTCCTGCTAACAGATAAGACATTTTCTTCTTTTTGTTTTTGTGCTTGATTTTTGCATTTTGTCCTGCACTTCTGTGGGGGCCTTCAGGGTCCCCTCCGGGGGCTTTTGCCCTCTCAGTTTAGTTCAGCCACTGATGTTTGTACTTTTGCTTTTTCCAAGTTTTTTCAGTGGCTGCTGTTTTGATTTTGTTACACCAGAGAACTAATTTAGGTGGTAGAGGTCGTGTGATCTCAGGTGTTTTTGAAATTAGTAGAGTTGGTGCTTTTCAGGGTTTTCTGGGATTGCAGTAAGTACCCTTCCTATCCTTTTCTATTTAGTTAGTTTGGGCCCCAACGTTTGCTCATACTATTTTCTGTCTGTGTCAGTATTTCTTCTTGTCTAACCGCCATTACATGTTTGGGGGCTTTCTATTATCTTTGGGGTTCTGCTCCGGGGCAGATAGCTTTCCTATATCTATCTTTAGGTGTAGTTAGTTTCTCAGGCTGTGACGAGGCGTCTAGGACCAACGTAGGAACGCTCCACGGCTGCCTCTAGTTGTTGTGGTTAGTCAGGGTACTGCAATCTCATAGATTCCAACTGCTCTGGTGAATTGCCTTTTTTGCCTGCACTCCTCAGCTACCTAAACATAACACCCTTGGTTACAATCTCATAATCCTGTTTTGGATTGGAAATCTGTGTCTGTAACCAGTTGGGGCTGCCAATGTGTTAATACCAATACTCCTGTTTTTTCTGCCTCCCCCCAGGCTCAGGATGTTCCTGACTTTTTGATTGATTTTTCTGATGTGTTTAGCGAAAGTAAATCTGCATCCTTGCCTCCCCATAGGAGCTATGACTGCGCTATTGAATTAGTGCCTGATAGTAAATTCCCTAAAGGTCGCCTTTTTAACTTGTCTGTACCTGAACATGACGCTATGCGGTCTTATATCAAGGAGTCATTGGAGAAGGGTCATATCAGACCATCCTCTTCACCCTTGGGTGCCGGTTTTTTCTTTGTGGCCAGAAAGGATGGTTCATTGAGGCCTTGTATTGATTATCGTCTTTTGAACAATATTACTGTGAAATATCAATATCCGTTACCTTTGATTTCTGACCTGTTTTCCAGGGTGAAAAATGCTACTTGGTTTACCAAGCTTGACCTCAGGGGGGCATATAACCTTATTCGCATTAAGCACGGGGATGAATGGAAGACGGCATTCAATACCCCTGAAGGGCATTTTGAGTACCTTGTGATGCCCTTTGGGCTCACTAATGCTCCTTCTGTCTTCCAGTCCTTCATGAATGACATTTTCAGGGATTTTGTGGATAAATTTCTGATTGTTTATTTGGATGATATCTTGATTTTTTCCAATGACTGGGACTCTCATGTGAAACATGTTCGAACTGTATTCCAGATTTTGAGAGAGAATGCTCTGTATTTGAAGGGATCAAAGTGTCTTTTTGGCATACAGAGGATCTCATTTCTGGGATTCATTTTGTCCCCATCTGTTATTGAAATGGACCCGGTCAAGGTTCAGGCCATCTGTGATTGGGTCCAACCTACTTCATTAAAGGCTCTTCAAAGATTCTTGGGTTTTGCCAATTTTTATCGTAAATTTATTGGTAATTTCTCGGTTATTGTTAAACCATTAACTGATTTGACCAAAAAAGGTTCTGATGTGGTAAATTGGCCTCCTGAGGCAGTCTCTGCATTTCAGGAACTTAAGCAGAGATTCACTTCTGCTCCTGTTCTACGGCAGCCTGATGTTTCTCTGCCATTTCAGGTGGAGGTTGATGCCTCTGAAATTGGGGCAGGTGCCGTTTTGTCCCAAAGAGATCCTGAGACCTCTAAAAGTAACCCTTGTGCCTTTTTCTCTCGAAAATTTTCTCCTACTGAACGTAATTATGTTGTGGGTAATCGGGAGTTATTGGCCATGAAGTGGGCTTTTGAAGAGTGGAGACATTGGCTGGAGGGAGCCAAACATCAGGTGGTGGTCCTTACGGACCATAAGAATCTGGTTTATCTGGAATCTGCCATGCGACTTAATCCTAGACAGGCCAGGTGGGCCTTGTTTTTCACACGTTTTAATTTTGTGGTTTCCTTTCTTCCTGGCACTAAGAATGTTAAGGCGGATGCCCTCTCGAGGAGTTTCCTTGCGGACTCTCCTGAGTTATCTGATCCTTCTGTTATTTTGAAAGAGGGTGTAGTTCTTTCCGCCATCTCACCCAATTTGAGACTTGCTCTGGAGGGGTGTCAGGAGGATAGGCCCGAGCGCTGCCCTGTTGGAAAATTGTTTGTACCGGACCAGTGGAAAAAGAGTGTGATGTCTGAGATTCATTGTTCCGCGTTGGCTGGTCATCCCGGAATTTTTGGTACCAGAGACTTGGTTAGTCGGTCCTTTGGTGGCCTACCTTGTCTCGTGATGTCAGGGAATTTGTGCAGTCCTGCGGGACTTGCTCTCGCTCAAAGCCTTGCTCTCGCTCTAGTGGTTTATTGATGCCATTGCCTGTGCCCAAGAGACCATGGACCCATATCTCTATGGATTTATTTCCGACCTCCCTGTTTCTCAGAGAATGACCGCCATCTGGGTGATTTGTGATAGGTTTTCCAAGATGATACATCTTGTGCCATTACCTAAGTTGCCTTCCTCCTCTGAATTGGTGCCGTTGTTCCTTCAGCACATGGTTCGTTTACACGGCATTCCTGAGAACATTGTGTCTGACAGAGGAGTCCAGTTTGTTTCCAGATTTTGGAGGACCTTTTGTTCTAAACTTGGTGTTCAATTGTCTTTCTCCTCGGCGTTTCATCCTCAGACCAATGGTCAAACTGAAATAACAAACCAGACATTGGAGACTTATCTAAGATGCTTTGTGTCTGCTGATCAGGATGACTGGGTCTCTTTTTTGCCTTTGGCTGAGTTTGCTCTTAATAATAGAGCTAGCTCTGCCACTTTGATGTCTCAGTTTTTCTATAATTCTGGGTTTCACCCTCGATTTTCTTCAGGACAGACGGAGGCTTCTGTCTGTCCGGGTGTTGACTCTGTTGTGGAGCGTATGCAACAGATTTGGGACCAGGTAGTGGAGAGGTTGTCCCTCTCTCAGGAGAGAGCCCAGCGGTTTGCTAACCGGCATAGGACTGATGGTCCTCGGTTTAAAGTGGGGGACTTGGTCTGGTTTTCCTCAGAAAATATTCCTATGAGAGTGGCATCTCCTAAATTTAAGCCTAGGTTCATTGGACCTTATAAGATCATGGAGATTCTTAATCCTGTTTCTTTTTGTTTGCTTCTTCCAGGGACATTTAAGATCCAAACGTGTTCCACAAGTCCTTGTTGAAGAGGTTTGTTGAGCCAGTGGTTCCTACTGCTGTGCCTCCTGACCCTATTTTGGTTGTGAGCAATCTGGAGTATGTGGTTGAGAAAATATTAGATTCTCGTTTTTCTAGACGGAAACTCCAGTATTTGGTTAAGTGGAGAGGTTATGGTCAGGAAGACAATTCTTGGGTGTTTGCTTCGGACATCCATGCTAGGAGACTCATCCGTGCGTATCATAGAACTCATCCTGACCGACCTGGTTGCTCAAATGAGGGTTCGGTGACCCCTCCTCAAAGGGGGGGTACTGTTGTGAATGGGCTTGAAATGAGTTCTGAGCAGAGGCTCCCTCTGGTGGTTACAAGCCGTACTGGACTGTCCAGTGAAGATTGTGAGGATTGGGAATCAGGTGTTACTTACTGGTCTTATATAAGGGAGTCGCCTTCCCATCAGGGTTGCCGGTGATCAATTGTTCTGGTCTCAATCTTTGATTCCTGTTTCCTTTGTAGCCTGCTGTGTCAAGTCTGCATCTCCTGCTCACAGATAAGACATTTTCTTCTTTTTGTTTTTGTGCTTGATTTTTGCATTTTGTCCTGCACTTCTGTGGGGGCCTTCAGGGTCCCTTCCGGGGGCTTTTGCCCTCTCAGTTTTGTTCAGCCACTGATGTTTGTACATTTGCTTTTTCCAGTTTTTTCAGTGGCTGCTGTTTTGATTTTGTTACACCAGAGAGCTAATTTAGGTGGTAGAGGTCGTGTGATCTCAGGTGTTTTTGAAATTAGTAGAGTTGGTGCTTTTCAGGGTTTTTTGAGATTGCAGTAAGTACTCTTCCTATCCTTTCCTATTTAGATAGTTTGGGCCCCAACGTTTGCTCATTCTATTTTCTGTCTGTGTCAGTATTTCTTCTTGTCTAACCGCCATTACATGTTTGGGGGCTTTCTATGTCTTTGGGGATCTGCTCCGGGGCAGATAGCTTTCCTCTTTCTATCTTTAGGTGTAGCTAGTTTCTCAGGCTGTGACGAGGCGTCTAGGACCAACGTAGGAACGCTCCACGGCTGCCTCTAGTTGTGGTGGTTAGTCAGGATACTGCAATCTCATAGATTCCAACTGCTCTGGTGTATTGCCTTTTTTACCTGCACTCCTCAGCTACCGAAACATAACACACCTGAGTTTCATCATGGTCAGATTCTGGCGCAGTAGACTGTGTGGGCAATGTAGTGCTGTAGGTCAATGTACCAGCAGAATCATCTAGCAGTGGCTGTACATCAGTTCACTCCATGTCAGATTCATATTGGACTGGGGAATTCAGGATTTGACTTGAAAACCCAGGCATGGTATGTGAAAAGAGCTTCTTGGAGTAATCTGAAGTGTGGGCTGCCGCATCCTTCACTTTTGGTGGGGGTGAAGGACACAAGGAAAGGTGTTGTTCCTGGCCAGGAGCCTGCACTGACGACTCAGTGCTTGCATTTTTTTAAACTTCAGAAGAGGGGGCGATAGTGCTGGAGGCTGTTTCGGCAATGTAAGCCAAAACCTGTTCCTGATGCTCCGACTTTAAAATCGGTTTACCTACTCCCAGAAAAGGGAGCCATCCAGGCCTTCTTGAGCCAGACGATGACACCGGCTCAACACCTACTGCCTTAGGTGCAATTGAGATTTTGGCACTTCCAGCAGATGCACCACCACCACCATCAGTACCAGTTGGCCCCCCACGCCCATGTCCGCGGCCTCTTCCACCACACTTCCTCATTTTTGGGAAAATGTACCCAAATTACCAGCAGATATATGTTACTGTATCAGAAGCGTACTGCTGTATACAGTCTAGGGATAATTGTAAATCTCCGGAGTCTGACACAGATGCTCTCAGGCTCAGTATGGATTAGACAAGAATACAAAAAGCTGAAAAGGGTACTGTATCACCAATAGTGTTGAGCATTCCGATACTGCAAATATCAGGTATCGGCCGATATTCGCTGTATCGGAATTCAGATTCTGAGATCCGATATTTTCGTCATATCGGATACCGGAATCGGAATGTTCCTGTCACGGTCAGTGTCCGTCGGTCGAGTCTCTCAGGAGTCGGCGGCACTTACCTGGCAGAAGGTCTCCGGCGGTCACGTCCTGGACTGCTTGATGGCCGCCATCATCTTCTCCCTGGCGGTCACGTGCAGTTTCTCACGATAACTACAGTGACTGCCGGGTAATCGCGGCCGTAAAGCAGTCCGATGACGTCACCGCCGGGGAAGCAGGTAATCGGCTGTGCTGCGTCGGGATGTTAGGCCCTGCCTGGCATTCCGATGTAGCAGAGCTGGATCGTCGTGGGACCCTCGTTACTATGGACTGCGTCGGACAGGTGGTATACTGTTGGTTTGTTTTTTTTCTTTTTTTTACAGGAGATCGATGGCGTCGCAGGAATGAGAGTGTAATAAAAGAAATGAAAACTGTGTTGTCTCTTTTATTTCATTAAAATACTTTTTTCTTGCTGTCTTATTTTTTAAACATTTAAAAACTTTGGGATTAATAATGGATCGGTGTCTTATTGACGTCTCTCCATTATTAACCGGGCTTATTGTCACCGTGCAATCAACGGTGACATTAACCCCTTATTACCCCGCTTGCCACCGCTACAGGGCAAGTGGGAAGAGCCGGGTAAAGTGCCACAATTGGCACATCTTTTGATGCGCCAAATGTGGGGCTGCTGTAGTCTGGTATTATCAGGCTGTTGAGGGCCAAAATCCATGGGCCTTGACAGTCTTTTAATACCAGGCCGCAGCAGTCTGCTTTTTACTTGGCTGGTTAACAAAAATAGGGGGGATCCCTACGCCATTTTTTTTTCGAGGGGATCCCCTATTTTTGTTAACCAGCCAAGCTAAGCAGACTGCTGTGGCCTGGTATTATCAGGCTTGCAAGGTACATGGATATTGGATCCTTACCAGCCTGAAAAACCAGGCCTCAGCAGTCTGCTTCATCTGGCTGGTTAACAAAAATATGGGGGACCCCACGCCAATTTTTTTCGAGGGGATCCCTTATTTTTGTTAACCAGCCAAGATAAGCAGACTGCTGTGGCCTGGTATTATCAGGCTGGCAAGCAGGGTCGGACTGAGCCACCGGGACACCTCCTGCGTGGTGGGCCCTGATTTGAAAGGATAGGTAGCGGGGCAGAGGGGGCGGTGGCCCCGGGCCCCGCGCTCTGAGGGGGCCCACCCGGAGCTACGCTACAGTAACTGCACGCCGATACAGTTACATTCTGCGGCAGAGCAGGGAGAATCGCTCTCCCTGCTCTGCCGCCCGACCGCTATGGGGCCTGAACAGGCGGTGGGGGGGCCTGGTGCCAGCAGTGGGCCTCCCACCCATCATCGGAGGGTCAGCTGTATCGGCATCCAGCCGATACAGCTGACTGCATAGAGAGAGAAGGAGTGAGCGCTCCTTCTCTCCCATAATCCCCCTCTCAGCATCTGACAGCGGGCGCAATGACGTCACCTGCCGGCGCCCGCTGTCAAACGCTGAGAGGGAGAACAGTGAGCAGCACAGGAGCCGGGAGGTGAGTATTGTTTTTTTTTTTTTTTTTTTTTAATGGGGGTGCATTATACTACAGAGGCTGTATATGGGGGGTGCATTATACTACAGAGGCTGTATATGGGGCTGCATTATACTACAGAGGCTGTTTATGGGGCTGCATTATGCTACAGAGGCTCTATATGGGGGGTGCATTATACTACAGAGGCTGTATATGGGGCTGCATTATACTACAGAGGCTGTATATGGGGCTGCATTATACTACAGAGGCTGTATATGGGGCTGCATTATACTACAGAGGCTGTATATGGGGCTGCATTATGCTACATAGGCTGTATATGGGGCTGCATTATACTACAGAGGCTGTATATGGGGCTGCATTATGCTACAGAGGCTCTATATGGGGAGTGCAATATTCTACAGAGGCTGTATATGGGGCATACTACAAGCTGTATATCAGCTATACAGAGGCTGTATATGGGGCTGCATTATTTACATAGGCTGTATATGGGGCTGCATTATTCTACAAGGCTGTATATGGGGCTGCATTATGCTACAGAGGCTCTATATGGGGAGTGCATTATCTACAGAGGCTGTATATGGGGCTGCATTATACTACAGAGGCTGTATATGGGCTGCATTATACTACAGAGGCATGGCTATATGTACAAGCGAGGGGTGCATTATACTACAGAGGCTGTATATGGGGCTGCATTAACTACAGAGGCTGTATATGGGGCTGCATTATGCTACAGAGGCTCTATATGGGGGGTGCATTAAACTACAGAGGCTGTATATGGGCTGCATTATACACAGAGGCTGTATATGGGGCTGCATTATCTACAGAGGCTTATATGGGGGTGCATTATACTACAGAGGCTGTATATGGGGCTGCATATACTAAGAGGCTGTATATGGGGCTGCATTATACTACAAGGCTGTATATGGGGCTGCATTATACTACAAGGCTGTATATGGGCTGCATTATACTACAGAGGCTGTATATGGGGCTGCATTATCTACAAGGCTGTATATGGGTGCATTATCTACAGAGGCTGTATATGGGGCTGCATTATCTACAGAGGCTGTATATGGGGCTGCATTATACTACAGAGCTGTATATGGGGCTGCATTATACTACAGAGGCTGTATATGGGGTGCATTATACTAAGGCTGTATATGGGGCTGCATAACTACAGAGGCTGTATATGGGGTGCATTAACTACAGAGGCTGTATATGGGGCTGCATTATACTACAGAGGCTATATGGGGCTGCATTATACTACAGAGCTGTATATGGGGCTGCATTATACTACAGAGCTGTATATGGGGCTGCATTTCTACAGAGGCTGTATATGGGGCTGCATTATACTACAGAGGCTGTATATGGGCTGCATTATACTACAGAGGCTGTATATGGGGTGCATTATACTACAGAGGCTATATGGGGCTGCATTATACTACAGAGCTGTATATGGGGGTGCATTATCTACAGAGGCTGATATGGGGGTGCATTATACTACAGAGGCTGTATATGGGGCTGCATTATACTACAGAGGCTGTATATGGGCTGCATTATCTACAGAGGCTCTATATGGGGGTGCATTAACTACAGGGTGTATATGGGGCTGCATTATACTACAGAGGCTGTATATGGGCTGCATTATACTACAGAGGCTGTATATGGGGTGCATTATACTACAGAGGCTGTATATGGGGCTGCATTATACTACAGAGGCTGTATATGGGGCTGCATTATACACAGAGCTGTATATGGGGCTGCATTATACTACAGGCGTATATGGGGCTGCATTATACTACAGAGGCTCTATATGGGGTGCATTATATACAAGAGCTGTATATGGGGCTGCATTAACTACAGAGCTGTATATGGGCTGCATTATCTACAAGCTGTATATGGGGCTGCATTATACTACAAAGGCTGTATATGGGGCTGCATTATGCTACAGAGGCTCTATATGGGGAGTGCATTATTCTACAGAGGCTGTATATGGGGCTGCATTATACTACAGAGGCTGTATATGGGGCTGCATTATGCTACAGAGGCTCTATATGGGGGTGCATTATACTACAGAGGCTGTATAGGGGCTGCATTATACTACAGAGGCTGTATATGGGGCTGCATTATGCTACAGAGGCTCTATATGGGGGTGCATTAAACTACAGAGGCTGTATATGGGGCTGCATTATACAACAGAGGCTGTATATGGGGCTGCATTATGCTACAGAGGCTCTATATGGGGGGTGCATTATACTACAGAGGATGTATATGGGGCTGCATTATACTACAGAGGCTGTATATGGGGCTGCATTATACTACAGAGGCTGTATATGGGGCTGCATTATACTACAGAGACTGTATATGGGGCTGCATTATACTATAGAGACTGTATATGGGGCTGCATTATACTACAGAGGCTGTATATGGGGCTGCATTATACTACAGAGGCTGTATATGGGGGCTGCATTATACTACAGAGGCTCCATATGGGGGTGCATTATACTACAGAGACTGTATATGGGGCTGCATTATACTACAGAGACTGTATATGGGGCTGCATTATACTACAGAGACTGTATATGGGGCTGCATTATACTACAGAGGCTGTATATGGGGCTGCATTATACTACAGAGGCTGTATATGGGGGCTGCATTATACTACAGAGGCTCCATATGGGGGTGCATTATACTACAGAGACTCCCTATGGGGATGCATTATACTACAGAGGCTGCCTATGGGGGTGCATTATACTACAGAGGCTGTATATGGGGCTGCATTATACTACAGAGGCTGTATATGAGGCTGCATTATACTACAGAGGCTGTATATGGGGCTGCATTATACTACAGTGGCTGTATATGGGGCTGCATTATACTACAGAGGCTGTATATGGGGCTGCATTATACTATAGAGGCTGTATATGGGGGGTTCATTATACTACATAGGCTGTATATGGGGCTGTATTATACTACAGTGGATGTATATGGGGCTGCATTATACAACAGAGGCTGTATATGGGGCTGCATCATACTACAGAGGCTGTATATGGGGCTGCATTGTGCTACAAAGGCTCTATATGGGGGTGCATTATTCTACAGAGGCTGTATATGGGGCTGCATTATACTACAGAGGCTGTATATGGGGCTGCATTATACTACAGAGGCTGTATATGGGGCTGCATTATACTACAGAGACTGTATATGGGGCTGCATTATACTACAGAGACTGTATATGGGGCTGCATTATACTACAGAGGCTGTATATGGGGCTGCATTATACTACAGAGGCTGTATATGGGGGCTGCATTATACTACAGAGGCTGCCTATGGGGGTGCATTATAATATAGCGGCTGCCTATGGTGGTGCATTATATTATAGACTCTGCCTATGGGGGTTTATTATAATATAGAGGCTACCTATGGGGGTGCATTATACTATATTGAGGACTATCTGGTGTATTATGCTGTATGGATGCTATCTAGGGGCCATCATACAGTGTTGGACCCATTAAATAGTTTGGGGACATTAAGGGATCAGTATATATCCAGTGAGGGGCATTATTCTGTGTATAGGGGAGATGTACAGGGGGAGACTTGGGACATTATTAAATGTAAAGTGGACACTTATTGTTATAGGGGAACTCGGGTTACTGTGACTGTCAAAGGGGCACACAGAGCATTATTACAGTCTAGGGGACAAAATGTGGGCACTGTTTTCTAGGGCACTTGCTCCCGGCATTACTATATTCTAGAGGGGTGCTTTAGAATTTAGAGGTCACACAGAACCACACAGCAGGTGCAGTAATAGGGACACATACGGCAGTAGCAGCTCAGTATTGGGGTATCAGGTGCAGTAATAGGGACACATACGGCAGCAGCGGCTCAGTATTGGGGTATCAGGTGCAGAAATAGGGACACATATGGCAGCAGCGGCTCAGTATTGGGGTATCAGCAGGATGAGGAGTTTGTGCAGGTTGAGAATAGTCCAATTGGTGACCGTGACAGTGCTAAAAATATGAGAAGTGAAATGTGTCTTTGTTGTAATCTCTGCAGTCGAGTCCTGGCTGGAGAAGTCGTCATGTCGGTCTGGGCCAGATGGAAAAGACATGAAAAGTGAACAATTCCATTAGAAAGAACATCAGCGGTATGTCATTATCTATACCTGTGCTGTAATCTATTATATGTTCTGTAGGACTGGTATTATTTACCACAGACCATATGGCGGTGATATCAATATTGGTCTTTTTATATATAGATTATTTTTGGCAACAGCGCCGTCATTTGCTGAGGTTCTCTGGTTAGGGGCCCACTCAGAAGTTTCGCCCCCACTAAACCAAAACCCTAGCTACGCCTCTGGCTCTCTCTCTAGTCTTTTTTTCTCTCTCTAGTGTCTCACTCTCTGTTCTTTCTTTCTCTCTCTGTTCTCTCTTTCTCTGTTCTTTCATTCTCGCTCTCTGTTCTTTTTTCTCTCTGTTCTTTCTCTCTCTCTCTTTTCTTTCTTTCCTCTCTTTCTTTCTCTGTTTGCTCTTTCTCTCTCTCTCCTTTCTTTCTCTCTCGCTGCTCTTTCTTTCTTTTCCTCAGTACCAACCACTGTGCCCATAATGCCAGCCACTGTGCCCTCATTACCAGTCAGTGTGATCAGCAGTGCTAAATGGGTACGGTTGGGGCGAGGATATGGGTGTGATTAGTTGTGAAATGGGTGTGGTCGGGGCGTGGCCTAAAATTTGCTGCAGCAGGCACAGCGTGCCTTTGTCCCTCTTTCCCTTCTTCAAAGGTTGGGAAGTATGATGGTGGGCCCCAAGAATAATTTTTCTCTGGTGGGCCCAAGGTACTCCAGTCTGAAGCTGCTGGCAAGGTCCATGGAAATTGGCTACTTAACAGCCTTAAATACCATGCCTCAGCAGTCTGCTTCATCAGGCTGGTTAACAAAAATAGGGGGGACCCCACGCCATTTTTTTTTTTCGAAGGGAACCCCTATTTTTGTTAATCAGTTCCCTCTGACGTCACTGATGGTGTCCCTGGCTGACCTGAAGTGAAAGTGGAAAGCAATCAATTAAGCTTTCCACTTCCTCTCCTGTCAGCCAGGAGAGGAGCTCATTCATTCGGGGGTTTACTGTGAGGCTGCAGCATTAGCTGCGGTCCCTGCAGTAAACATTAACCCTTTCTGATGGATTACACCGTGGGACCTGACTGTGCATGGGATAGGTAAGAATAATTTTGCTTTTTTATTTTATTTTTATTACAGGAAATGGTTTTTGCAGTAAAATAAAAGATGGTCAAAAACATGTGTCTTTATTTCATTAAAATGATTTTTAATTAAAGTGTGTGTGTTTTATTTTTATTTCATGCAATAGGATTAATAATTGATAGTTGTCTAATTGACAGCTCTCAATTATTAACCTGGCTTACAGTCACCTTTCAATTTCAAGGTGGCTTTAACCCCTTATTAACCCATTCGCCACCGCTACAGGGCAATGAGAATAGACGGGCAAAGTGCCAGAAAGGGCGAATCTAATTATAGATTTGTCTTTTCTGGGGTGTCTGGGGGCAGATGTTAGTAGCCAGGGGGGGGCCAAAAATAATGGTCCCTCTCTGGGCTATTATTATCTGCCCCCACTCGCTGGCTTTGTCTGTCTGGTTGAGAAAATAGGGCGGGAGCCCACGCATGTTTTTTCAACAATTTTACACCTCATAATATATATATATATATTATATATATATACATATCATTGAATTTGTGACACATATATATATATATATATATATTTATATTTATAGTTCATACACTTCTACATAGTATAATAGCCGCTAATTCAATTGCCGGCTTTTGTGAAAATGGAGAACCCGACATGAAATGACACATGGCTTACATAGAGTTAACCATGTCATTTCAAGTTGTTTGATATATTGTTTTCATTAACAATTACATGAGTGTATGTGTGCAAAATTTCACACCTGTAGGGGTTAATTAAAGGTGTAAATTCGTAGCAAAAAAGTCCGTTTTTTTTACAACGAATTTACACCTTTATTTAACCCCTACAGGTGTGAAATTTTGCACACATACACTCATGTAATTGTTTGTGAAAATCAGATATCAAACTACATGAAAATACATGGTTAACTCTATGTAAACCATGTGTCATTTCATGTCGGGTGCTTCTGTATTTTCACAAAAGCCGGCATTACCCGGCAATTGAATCAGAGGCTATTTTACTATGTAGAAGTGTATAAACTATAAATATATGTATATATATATGTCACAATGACATGTATATATATATATATATATATATATATGTATTCTATGTGTGTATATTTAGTGTTTATAAGGAAAGAAAGGGTTTTTTTTAGTTACGATATTTCTGTCCCATAGACTTGCATTGGATTTCCGGTATCGGAATCGGGTATCGCCGATACTTTTGGGGTATCGGCGATACCCATTCCGATCCAATACTTCTTGATATCGGAAAGTATCGCTCAACCCTAATCACCAATCACCAGATAACAGGAATATATAGTATAGTGAAAATATTGTAAATCTCCCTATATATTTCAGGAGTCAGACATAGACGCTCACAGGCTCAGTATGGATTATACCAGAATATAAAAAGCTGAAAAAGGGTACTGTATCACCAGATACCAGGCGTATATAGTATCGTGAAAATATTGTAAATCTCCCTATATATTTCAGGAGTCAGACACAGACGCTCACAGGCTCAGTATGGATTAGACAAGAATATAAAAAGCTGAAAAAGGGAACTGTATCACAAGCACACAGCTGTATACAGTCTAGGGGTAATTGGAAATCTCCGTATATATTTCAGGAGTCAGACACAGACGCTCTCAGGCTCAGTATGGATTAGACAAGAATATAAAAAGCTGAAAAAGGGTACTGTATCACCAGCAACCAGGTATATATAGTATAGTGAAAATATTGTAAATCTCCCTATATATTTCAGGAGTCAGACTCAGATGATCACAGGCTCAGTATGGATTAGACCAGAATATAAAAAGCTGAAAAAGGGTGCTGTATCACCAGATACCAGGTGTATATAGTATGGTGAAAATATTGTAAATCTTCCTATATATTTCAGGAGTCAGACACAGACACTCACAGGCTCAGTATGGATTAGACAAGAATTTAAAAAGCTGAAAAAGGGTACTGTATCACAAGCATACAGCTGTATACAGTCTAGGGGTAAATGGAAATCTCCGTATATATTTCAGAAGTCAGACACAGATGCTCTCAGGCTCAGTATGGATTAGACAAGAATATAAAAAGCTGAAAAAGGGTACTGTATCACGAGATACCAAGTATTTATAGTATAGTGAAAATATTGTAAATCTCTGTATATTTTTGAGGAGTCTGACACAGACGCTCTCAGGCTCAGTTTGGATTAGACAAGAATATAAAAAGCTGAAAAAGGGTACTGTACCACCAGATACCAGGTGTATATAGTATAGTGAAAATTTTGTAAATCTCTGCATATATTTCAGGAGTCAGACACAGACGCTCTCAGGCTCAGTATGGATTAGACAAGGATATAACAGCTGAAAAAGGGTACTGTATCACAAGCGTACAGCTGTTTACAGTCTAGGGGTAATTGTAAATATCCGTATATATTATAGGAGTCACACACAGATGCTCTCAGGCTCAGTATGGATTAGACAAGAATATAAAAAGCTGAAAAAGGGTAATGTATCAGAAGATTACAGCTGGATACAGTCTAGGGGTAATTGTAAATCTCCGTATATATTTCCGGAGCAAAAGACAGACACTCACAGGCTCAGTATGGATTAGACCAGAATATATAAAGTATATCCACAAGACATAGTCACACATGTGGGCCAATGTTCCAGGTGTCAATGATGCACTTACAGTGGTGGGTTGAGGAGGACTTTCTGCCAAAAAGGGTACTGTATCACAAGCGTACAGCTTTATACAGTATAGGGGTAATTGTAAATCTCCGTATATATTTCAGGAGTCACACACAGACGCTCACAGGCTCAGTATGGATTACACCAGAATATAAAAAGTAGAAAAAGGGTAATGTATTAGAAGTGTACAGCTATATACAGTGTTGGAGTAATTTTAAATCTCCGTTATATTTTCCAGAGACAGACACAGACTCTTACAGGCTCGATATGGATCACACCAGAATATAAAAAGTAGAAAAAGGGTAATGTATTAGAAGAGTACAGCTGTATACAGTGTTGGGGCAATTTTAAATCTCCGTATATATTTCCCGAGTAAGGCTACTTTCACACTTGCGTTTTTTTTCGCTGCGCATCGAGCGCACATCAAACACATTAAAAAAACGCATGCAAACGCTTGTAAACGCTGCAATATTTAGTCGCATCAGCATGCGCATTTCGACAAAAAAACGCAGCGTTTGTCTGCGATTTCATGCGTTTTTGCATGCGTTTGCGTTTTTTTGGCCCATGCGTTTTCTATTTGTCACATTATCATCTCTGCCTCCATCATCTCTGGCTCCATCATCTCTGCCTCCATCTCTCTGGCTCTATCATCTCTGCCTCCATCATCTGTCTCCATCATCTCTGTCTCCATCATCTCTGGCTCTATCATCTCTGCCTCCATCATCTGTCTCCATCATCTCTGGCTCTATCATCTCTGGCTCTATCATCTCTGCCTCCATCATCTGTCTCCATCATCTCTGGCTCTATCATCTCTGCCTCCATCATCTGTCTCCATCATCTCTGGCTCTATCATCTCTGCCTCCATCATCTGTCTCCATCATCTCTGGCTCTATCATCTCTGCCTCCATCATCTGTCTCCATCATCTCTGGCTCTATCATCTCTGCCTCCATCATCTGTCTCCATCATCTCTGGCTCTATCATCTCTGCCTCCATCATCTGTCTCCATCATCTCTGGCTCTATCATCTCTGCCTCCATCATCTGTCTCCATCATCTCTGGCTCTATCATCTCTGCCTCCATCATCTGTCTCCATCATCTCTGGCTCCATCATCTCTGCCTCCATCATCTCTGGCTCTATCATCTCTGCCTCCATCATCTGTCTCCATCATCTCTGTCTCCATCATCTCTGGCTCTATCATCTCTGCCTCCATCATCTGTCTCCATCATCTCTGGCTCTATCATCTCTGCCTCCATCATCTGTCTCCATCATCTCTGGCTCTATCATCTCTGCCTCCATCATCTGTCTCCATCATCTCTGGCTCTATCATCTCTGCCTCCATCATCTGTCTCCATCATCTCTGGCTCTATCATCTCTGCCTCCATCATCTGTCTCCATCATCTCTGGCTCTATCATCTCTGGCTCCATCATCTCTGCCTCCATCATCTTTGGCTCTATCATCTCTGGCTCCATCATCTCTGCCTCCATCATCTCTGGCTCTATCATCTCTGGCTCCATCATCTCTGCCTCCATCATCTCTGGCTCCATCATCTCTGGCTCCATTATTTACAGAAAAATCGCGTGCGTGCAAAAGCGCTGACGAGCGCAAAGCCATGCGCACGCCAGCGCCCCCATAGACTGCAATGTTATTTTTTGCGCATAGCATGCGCACACGTGCGCACGCGTTTTTTTAAAGCGGTTGGGCGGAAAAAAAATGCAACATGTAGCGTCTGGCGCGTATGGGCGCACACCGGGAAAATGCGCAGCGCACGACAAACGCACATGAACGCGTGCAAGCGCTAGACCCTGCGCCCGCCATGTTAAAGATAGGGGAACATTGCGCATGCGTCCGATAGCGCAAGATGCGCTGCGCAAAAAAACGCAAGTGTGAAAGTAGCCTAACAGACAGACGCTCGCAGGCTCAGTATCGATTAGACCAGAATATAAAAAACAGATCCGCAAGGCAAAATCACACATGTGGGCCAATGTTCCAGGTGTCAATGATGCACTTACAGTGGTGGGTGAAGGAGGACTTTCTGCCAAAAAGGGTACTGTATCACAAGCGTACAGCTGTATACAGTCTAGGGGTAATTGTAAATCTCCGTATATATTTCAGGAGTTACACACAGACTCTCACAGGCTCTGTATGGATTACACCAGAATATAAAAAGTAGAAAAAGGGTAATGTATTTGAAGCGTACAGCTGTATACAGTGTTGGGGTAATTTTAAATCTCCGTATATATTTCCAGAGTCAGACACAGACTCTCACAGACTCTGTATGGATCACACCAGAATATAAAAAGTAGAAAAATGGTAATGTATCAGAAGCTTACAGCTGTATACAGTGTTGGGGTAATTGTAAATCTCCGTATATATTTCCGGAGTAACACACAGACGCTCACAGGCTCAGTATGGATTAGACCAGAATATGAAAAGCAGAAAAAGTGTACTGTATCAGAAGCATACAGCTGTATACAGTGTTGGGGTAATTGTAAATCTCTGTATATATTTCCGGAGTAACACACAGACGCTCACAGGCTCAGTATGGAGTAGACCAGAATATAAAAAGCAAAAAAGGCTAATGCATCCGAAGATACCAGGCGTATACAGTGTAGGGGTAATTGTAAATCTCCGTATATATTTCCGGAGTAACACACAGATGCTCTCTCAGTATGGATTTGAACGTAATACAGAAGGCAGAAAAACCGCAGTATATCAGAAGATACCAGCTGTATACGGTTTTGGGGAAAATTTAAATCTCCGCATATATTTCTGGAGTCACACACAGACGCTTTCTCAGTATGGATTTGACCGTAATACAGAAGGCAGAAAAACGGTACTGTATCAGAGGCGTACAGCTGTATACGGTGTAGGGGAAAATTGAAATCTCCATATATATTTCAGGAGTCACACACAGATAGTCAGCATGTATTTGTCCATGATACCAGCCGGTACACGGTAGTGTGTGAGGATCGTACAGCTCTATACGGTGTGGGAAAAAATGAACGTTCAGTAACTGTGCAGAAATAAAGAATAAAAGTATTAGTGCTGTGTATGTGCTGTGTAAAAAACACAGCAGTGTACACACAGCAATACAGCTAGCAGGCAGCCTAATAATCAGCTCTGCTGCTGCACACAAGGAATTCCTCCCTGTCACTGGCAGGCAGCCAAATAACCAGCGCTGCTGCACACAACAAAATCCTCCCCTGTCACTGCACACTAACTGTACAGCACAATCGCTATCAGCACAAGCACAGAATACCTTTTTTTTTTCCTGCCTAACTCTCTCCCTACTGAGAAACAGCGGAAGCAACCTCTCCCTATGCTAAGATCAGCAGAAGTAAAATGGCGTTCAGCGGTCAGGGCTTTTGTAGCCACTGTGACGCCACACAAAGCAAGCCAATCACTGCAATGCCCTTCTCTAAGATGGTGGAGCCCGCTGCCCATGTCATCTCGTTGTCCACAGTGTGCATCCTTGCTCATTGGCTGAGAAAAGGCGCCTGCAAGCATTATGGGAAAACCGACTTTGGCGCTCTGGTCAACGACCGCATGGCCGACTCACACTATGGTTGGGTTTCGCTCTGTGAAACCCGACTTTGGCAAAAGGCGATGATTTTTCAATCTGACCGACCTGTTTCGCTCAACTCTAGTGATGAGGGAACGTGCTCATCACTACTGTACTCGGCCAGCACCGAGCATTTCCGGTATTACTCGGCGGGAACTCGGGTCTCCACCCAGCTTTTTTGGCGGACTTTACAGACCCAATCATGATGGAGGGATTGTCTGCCAGGCAATGAAACGCCGCAGCTATCTTTGTTGTGGTCGTGCAGTGATTGGCTGGCCGCGCAGCATCATCAGGGGTATGAGAGACTGAATGCCGCCCTACTTGGCGCATTCAGCTCCGAATTGACAGTGTAGGGAGAGCTGCTGCCGAGATAGAGTCAGATTTGGGGATTTATTAGTTAGTGTGGGGTCTACCATCCTAACCTACTCAAATCCAGCTAAACCAACAGTCCTTCTAAGGACTAATTCCGAAGTATATAGGTTCCAGTGTTAGGTAAGCAGGGTTGTGTACGTCGCTCTATACACATCAGTGCAAGGCCTGCAGGCACTGTATGTGTGTATATAGATCATTGCATACATAAAGAGGGTCCATTCCCTTCTTGTGTTCTGGTGCTGCTGCTACCTATATTATATATTGGCCGTATATAGCTTACCCCAGATGTAATTGGAATACAGGCCACACTTTTTTTCGTGTTGTATCTGTGCGTGCTCAAAATTTGTCCAGTTTATGGAGGATTACTTCTTTTGTCTTGGGTATCTCTGTACGTATATACAGCAGTATTTACCACCCCAAAAAAATGAAAAAAAACCACACATTTGTCGTTTTGATATTGCCGTGCAAGCTGATATTCTCTGCGTGCTCAAAATTTGGCCAGTTCACGGCAGTTTTCTTTTTTTTGTCCTGGGTGTCATTGTAATTACATACAGTACAAACCAAACGTTTGGACACACCTTCTCATTTAAAGATTTTTCTGTTTTTTCATGACTATGAAAATTGTAAATTCACACTGAAGGCATCAAAACTATGAATTAACACATGTGGAATTATATACTTAACAAAAAAGTGTGTAACAACTGAAAATATGTCTTATATTCTAAGTTCTTCAAAGTATCCACCTTTTGCTTTGATGACTGCTCTGCATACTCTTGGCATTCTCTTGATGAGCTTCAAGAGGTAGTCACCGGAAATGTTTTTCACTTCACTGGTGTGCCCTGTCAGGTTTAATAAGTGTGATTTCTTGCCTTATAAATGGGGTTGGGACCATCAGTTGTGTTGTGCAGAAGTCTGGTGAATACACAGCTGATAGTACTACTGAATAGACTGTTAGAATTTGTATTATGGCAAGAAAAAAGCAGCTAAGTAAAGAAAAATGAGTGGCCATCATTACTTTAAGAAATGAAGGTCAGTCAGTCTGAAAAATTGGGAAAACGTTGAAAGTGTCCCCAAGTGTAGTTGGAAAAACCATCAAGCGCTACAAAGAAACTGGCTCACATGAGGACCGCCCCAGGAAAGGAAGAGCAAGAGTCACCTCTGCTTCTGAGGACAAGTTTATCTGAATCACCAGCCTCAGAAATCGCATGTTTACAGCAGCTCAGATTAGAGACCAGGTCAATGTCACACAGAGTTCTAGCAGCAGACACATCTCTACAACAACTGTTAAGAGGAGACTTTGTGCAGCAGGCCTTCACGGTAAAATAGCTGCTAGGAAACCACTGCTAAGGACAGGCAACAAGCAGAAGAGACTTGTTTGGGCTAAAGAACACAAGGAATGGACATTAGACCAGTGGAAATCTGTGCTTAGGTCTGATGAGTCAAAACTTGAGATCTTTGGTTCCAAACACTGTGTCTTTGTGCGACACAGAAAAGGTGAACGGATGGACTCTACATGCCTGGTTCCCACCGTGAAGCATGGAGGAGGAGGTGTGATGGTGTGGGGGTGCTTTGCTGGTGACACTGTTGGGGATTTATTCAAAATTGAAGGCATACTGAACCAGCATGGCTACCACAGCATCTTGCAGCATCATGCTATTCCATCCGGTTTGTGTTTAGTTGGACCATCATTTATTTTTCAACAGGACAATGACCCCAAACACACCTCCAGACTGTATAAGGGCTATTTGATCAAGAAGAAGAGTGATGGGGTGCTACGCCAGATGACCTGGCCTCCACAGTCACCAGACCTGAACCCAATCGAGATGGTTTGGGGTGAGCTGGACTGCAGAGTGAAGGCAAAAGGGCCAACAAGTGCTAAGCATCTCTGGGAACTCCTTCAAGATTGTTGGAAGACCATTGCCGGTGACTACCTCTTGAAGCTCATCAAGAGAATGCCAAGAGTGTGCAAAGCAGTCATCAAAGCAAAACGTGGCTACTTTGAAGAACCTAGAATAAAAGACATAATTTCAGTTGTTACGCATTTTTTTGCTAAGTATATAATTCCACATGTGTTAATTCATAGTTTTGATGCCTTCAGTGTGAATTTACAATTTTCATAGTCATGAAAATTCAGAAAAATCTTTAAATTGGAAGGTGTGTCCAAACTTTTGGTCTGTACTGTACATCAGTATTTTGCAAAAAATAAAAAAATACAGGCCACACATTGTCTTAGTGGTATCTCTGTGGCAGCTCATATCTATGTGCTCTCAAGTTTGGACAGTATACGGCAGTTTTCTTTTTTTTTTCCTGGGTGTCACTGTACTTATATACAGCAGTAGTTCGCAAAAAAATAAAAAAATACAGGCCACACATTTGTCGTAGTGGTATCTCCATGGCCGCTCATATCTGTGTGTGCGTAAAGTTTGTTTAGTTTACGGCAGATTTCTTTTTTTTGTCCTGGGTGTCACTGTACTTATATACAGCAGAATTTTGCAAAAAATAAAAAAAAAATACAGGCCACACATTTGTCATAGTGGTATCTCCGTGGCAGCTCATGTCTGTGTGTGCTCAAAGTTTGTCAGTTTAAGGCGGTATTCTTTTTTGTGTCCTGGGTGAAACTTTACTTATGTACAGCACTATTAAGCCCAAAAAAACTAACAAAAAAATAGTCGTAGTGGTATCTCCGTGCCAGCTCATATCTGTGCGTGCTCAAATTTTGCCCAGTTTACAGCGGTTTTTTTTTGTCCTTGATGTCACAGTACTTATATACAGCCCTATGTTGCAATATTTTAAAAAACAGGCCACATTTTACAGTAGGGTCTTTCTCTGACTCGAAAATAGAAGATAGATTACACTGGCGCTACCTGCAAGAAATAGGGGCTCAATGAGTGAAGGCAAAATATATGTTCACTATAAATGGAGGCTGCTGGAGTTGAGCCAGCTGCTGTGCAATAACTGGCCAAAAATGCCCAAAGAATGGTGCAAGTAAAAAGATAATATACAACAACTACCTGCGCCTCCAAAATGGTCTATATAGGAGAAATCCCTGCACAAGATCTGAATTGGTCGGTGGAAAAAAGTATAGCAATGCTATAGAGTCACATGTAACAATGCAATGTGCTTACTTGCGTGATTGCAGGGAAGTGAATCAGGGAAGGAGGAAGTCTTTGCTTCGTGCAGATAATTCCTGGACCGCGCACACAGATGAAGCACACAATGGTGCTGGAGCAGGGAGCGTCCTCCCTGTAGTTGGAGCAGACTTGCTGTGTGAGAGCGTTCACAGTCCGGATACTGCGCGGCGTTCTCAGGCCATGAGGCGCCGCTAGTCCGAGGCGGGCGAGACAGGGGGCGGGGCAGAAAAATTGGTGACGTCACCTGGGTATAGGAGGCGGGAAGGGTCAAAAACATCTGACGCGTTTCAAAGGTACACGGACCTTCTTCATCAGGTGACGTCACCAATTTTTCTGCCCGCCCCCTGTCTCGCCCGCCTCAGACTAGCGGCGCCTTGTGGCCTGAGAACGCCGCGCAGTATCCGGACTGTGAACGCTCTCACACAGCAAGTCTGCTCCAACTACAGGGAGGACGCTCCCTGCTCCAGCACCGTTGTGTGCTTCATCTGTGTGCGCGGTCCAGGAATTATCTGCACAAAGCAAAGACTTCCTCCTTCCTGATTCACTTCCCTGCAATCACGCAAGTAAGCACATTGCATTGTTACATGTGACTCTATAGCATTGCTATACTTTTTTCCACCGACCAATTCAGATCTTGTGCGGGGATTTCTTCCTATATAGACCATTTTGGAGGCGCAGGTAGCTGTTGTATATTATCTTTCTCTGACTCGCCTCATACATCCGTGTGCCAAAAATTGAGGCATTTTAGGCCTAAATTCCCTTTTTCGGGCAGTCTATCATTCTCGTTATATCCAGCACTCTTTTGCAGCCACAAAAAAAAAATGTTTACAGTGGTGTATGTCGGTAAAAAGATTTGTGTTTCAAGTTGTTATGGCAGCTTCATGACTGTGTTAAATGCTCCAACTACTACCACCATCATCATTTTCAGCCTAGAGGCAGTCACTGCGCAGATAGAAAGTCTGAGTAGCAGAGGGTGAACGCTTAGGTGGTGTTGTACTCTGTATTGTACTCTGTCTCTGTATTGCAAAGGCTAAATCTTCTTGATGAAATCATGCCTGTAAGAGCCATAGCAAGATAACATTGAAGATCACGGAGACAGGACTCACATCTACTGAAGCCTTGTGTTTGTGGGTAGGATTCTTACAAGCCCTCATCTACTAATATTGAACTGGTTGGACGCTGACCTTTAACCCTCCGTCAGGGGCAACTGATCTGACAGGTGCAGCTCACTTAGTTTCATTTCTCTATTTTGTCTGGGAAACACCCTCCTCCCAGTACCATCCTAACTTTAAAGGCTGTGTGAAACCTGAGAAGCCTCTTGTGCTGTAGAGCTTCAGCAGATCAGATATCAGTGTTTTGGCTCCTCAAGCTCATTGCCCCTGAATGCGTCACACCTTTGATGGTTAGTATTTGCTGTTTTTATTCATCCCAATTGTTTTTTTAGCTTGTTTTATAAATAGCTAGTGCTAAATTTGTGGATTTGTCATAGAAGGTTTTGTTAGAAATAAGAGTGTGCTTCTCAGGAACATTGCGCCCTAACACATATTCTCTCTCTTGCTTCAGCTTTTCTTCCGAAATGGCGAGGAGAATATTTGACTTGTCAAATGCCCTTCATGTTGAGCAAGTGCAAAATATACTGCTTAATGATGATGAGACAGACCCCTTACAGCTAGAAGATTTAGGGGAAGAAAGTGACATTGATTCAGAAGATGATGTGGAAGAATGTCTAGATGTGTATGATACAGAGCAAGATGGAGAGAGTGAGGAGGATGCTCAAGACATAGAAACATATTATTTGGGCAAAGATAAAACAACAAAATGGATAAAAAGCCACCCCCTAAACGTTCTCGCACACGCTCGCATAACATTTTGAGCCACCTTCCTAGTGTCATAGGTACTGCAAGGAATGCTAAAAATGAAATGGAATCCTGGAACTGTTTATTCACTGATGAAATCAGTACATGGACACCATAAGGGACAGTTTCATTAGAAAGCGAGATGTCAATCCTATTGTTGTAATTGAACTGAGGGCGTTTATTGGTTTGCTATATCTTGCAGGCGCCTATAGGGCAAACTTGCTCTGCAAGTGTACTTTTACAGGTGAACCGCTAACATCTGATAGTGACTGATTTTGAGTACAGTACTATTTCAGCAACCTTATATTTTATTTTGCTTATCTAAATTTTATGTTTACTAATAGTTTTTGAAGAAAACTGTCGGGTTTTTTTTTTGCAAGTAGCAAAATGTGTGCACTTTGAAACATGTTACTTTTCTGGTTAGTAAACATTTTTTTTTCCACCTGATTATGTGTATTCTCATTTATTACATTCCTATTAAGGTAAAAAGGTTGTATATATATCACAATAATAAAAATAATAATAATAATAAATTTATCAAAAGATAAAATATATGTGAATATATAGTGACTATACCACCCAATGTGTGGATGGCAGACCATCCGGTAATATATAAAGAAATATCCAGGAATGGAGGAAGACACCCAGTGACAAGACAACAACAGAAAATCAAAGGTGACACAATATGAATAATAAAATATAATTTTATTGGATCAAATATACAAAATTAATAAACTACAAAATTGTATATGCAATAAAATACATACATGAAATATTTGTTAAAAAACAAGAGGCAATAACCTATAAACGGAACAGCTATAAAATATAAAGTGAGCACCTTAGTATATAACCATATATCATTAGATGATTCCTGCAAAAACTTATAATGTAAGGCAGGTGTAGTGACATATGTACATGTAGAAACTAGATTGCTCAATACAAATCCAGGTAATGAATCCTATATGTAAAGCTGGCGATGTGTAATGACCTGCAATATCTGCTGTAGATGTGAACAACTGTATATGATAAAGAAACAGTGTGCAACAAAAATAATGTGCATAAAATAATATATATATGCAATTGTGTAGAAAAATGCCTCAAATAGAGATGCCCTGTGCCCTGAAGAAATGATAAACAACTACACAATAAAACCAATAATATATATATGTGTATGCACAGACTGGTGCAAAAAGTACTAAACTTGTGAGAAAATCATCATTAAATATGAGCGAAGTGCAAACGAAAATCCCATGCACCGCCAAACTTGTGGACAATTACCTGGGAGCTGTGGAAAGGTTATGGCCTCTGAATACGCGCCCCAAAGGCGTATTCAGAGGCCATAACCTTTCCACAGCTCCCAGGTAATTGTCCACAAGTTTGGCGGTATTTCCGATACCCTCCACTCTAGTCACTGCGATACAGGGTGCTGATATCTTGCAATAGTGGACACTATCAGTTTTCCCTAGTTGCTTGTGTTTTCTCACTTCACTTTTTGCGGTGCATGGGATTTTCGTTTGCACTTCGCTCATATTTAATGATGATTTTCTCACAAGTTTAGTACTTTTTGCACCAGTCTGTGCATACACATATATATATTATTGGTTTTATTGTGTAGTTGTTTATCATTTTTTCAGGGCACAGGGCATCTCTATTTGAGGCATTTTTTCTACACAATTGCATATATATATTATTTTATGCACATTATTTTTGTTGCACACTGTTTCTTTATCATATACAGTTGTTCACATCTACAGCAGATATTGCAGGTGATTACACATCGCCAGCTTTACATATAGGATTCATTACCTGGATTTGTATTGAGCAATCTAGTTTCTACATGTGCATATGTCACTACACCTGCCTTACATTATAAGTTTTTGCAGGAATCATCTAATGATATATGGTTATATACTAAGGTGCTCACTTTATATTTTATAGCTGTTCCGTTTATAGGTTATTGCCTCTTGTTTTTTAACAAATATTTCATGTATGTATTTTATTGCATATACAATTTTGTAGTTTATTAATTTTGTATATTTGATCCAATAAAATTATATTTTATTATTCATATTGTGTCACCTTTGATTTTCTGTTGTTGTCTTGTCACTGGGTGTCTTCCTCCATTCCTGGATATTTCTTTATATTCCTATTAAGGTAACTGATCACTTTTAGAGCATTGAAATTTAAAAAAAGGAAAATATAGCCAATTTTCTAGCCTGTGCTTGACAGGCGCAATGCCCCTAAACTCGTTATGAAAAATATTGCCCCTGACGGAGGGTTAAAAGGAGCCCATACATTTTCTATAACTGAAGCTAGAGATTTTGACATTTCGGATACATTTACAGAGATGTCAATTGGAGAGCGTGGTGGTCGGAGATGTGACATCTGCACCACCACACGAGCTGCCGCCTCTCCACCACCTGAGGTGCCGCACCCACCACCTTCTGTCTCTTTCCCATTCTCCCACAGAATGAAAGTCGACAAGGACAAGGTCCTCTCCCCTCTGTAACAGTCTGTCATTGTAATTTTTTTGGGGGTAAACAATATCTATTACTATGTATGTAACCCCTTGTCATGTACAGCACCATGGAATTAATGGTGCTATATAAATAACTAAATAATAATAATACTATATGGGTGTTTCCACTAGGCAATCCATCAAACATGTTATTGAAGGATTTTTTTTTTTCTGTCAACTTTGTTCAGCTGTGCACAAACTATGTCAACTTGGTGGCTATACCCCAGTGGGTGTTGGCACAGTGTCATGTTGACTACAGTCCCCAGATGTGTAGGTCCCTAAGCTCACCTCTACTTCAGCAGCATGATCAATTAATAGGAAAAGCATGTGGTATTGGTGTAGCTGCTGTTTTCTTGACAAAGAAACTCAATAACATCAATGAGGTGGTTAGCCACACACGGAATGGAGAAATAGTAAAGATGACAATTGACAAGTAGTTTCACATTTGAGGTAAAACACACTTCAACAAGTTGTTTTAACTCTTACAACATTATATTCCAAAGCGTTGAAAAAAAGATGAATATATTGTGAACCAAATCGGTATGAATAATTAATCACACAAATAATGTAACAGAATTATAAACATACACAAGCTATCAGTGGGGAAATTATTTTGCACCAAAATTTTTAAGTATGAGACTAGTGTCATCTTGTGGAATTATATGAGCCAAAAGTCCTTCAAGTTGAAACTGATTTGCCAGATATGTACGAAGTCAGGATGACCGGAGTGCGGGTACCTGTGCTGCGCCGTGTCTGGAACTGTCAAGGCTGCGTCCCCTGTTTACCGGCAGAAGGAATAGAGTAACGGACAGGCCCCATTACAACGAAAGAAGAGTCGTGTTTAGACAGGGAACCTGGCTGGAGGCTAAGGGAAAAAAAAGCAAAGCAGGAGTGAGTCCCCAGCTGTGACCGTGTGAGCAGCAAGGGGGGCAGTGCACTTTGCACCCGAAGCACCGACGCTGCGGCAAAATGCAGCAGACAGATCCAGTGACCTAGAGGCATGGGGCCATCTTAAGAGAAAGCGGGCAAGACATCAAAGATTTGTGACATGGACAAGCAGCGCAAAGGAGGCTGAGCAGCATGCTCTGTCCTTAGAGCAGTGGTGCAGTAAAGAACTGTTCCCGTTGGCTACCACCACTAAAAGCGGTACTGCCATTTAGCGAGGCGCCATGTGACCAGTGACCACCAGAGAGTGAGGCGCCGGGCACTCCTTGACTGTGAGTACAGAGAGCCAGGTCATGCCATGTGTTCAGTGAGGATAACCAATAATTATAAGGCACAGGGGAATGAGAGAGGATGTTGGTACGATCAGCAAGTTTCTTCCTCAGCATTTTTACAAACTTTTCACTCCTTGTGAAAGTTCACCATGCATCAGGGTCAAGGCGATGGTAGAGTCTGAGAAAACTCTCCCCGAACTTTGCCAGTGTTCCACTGCCCCTGCTGGATTGGAGTTGTGTCTCTCTCACCACCTGTACTCCTTGTTTGGCTAACAAACTGTGACCTCTGCTGCCAGCGTTTTCGTATTGAAATTTTTTATTAATTCCTCAAGAAAGGCCCTCTGCTCCTCCAACATTTTAGTACACCTGTGTGCCTCTGGAATAAAGATAGAAAGTTCTCCTGGTAGCATGGGTCTAGAAGTGTCACCAATCAGTATTGCGCGTCACCCAAAATTTTGAGAACGTGAGGGTGATGGGAGAGGCAGTGGAACATAAACTCAGCCATGGGTGCAAGACTGCTAACAGTCAATGCTTCCGTGTCCTCACCAAGAGGACGACTGATCATGCTCTCCTCCTCCTACTTGTCCTCAGGCCTCCTCGACTTTCGACTAACCTCAGTAATATAATTGTAAATACATTACTGTAAATACATCCCTGTAGTTTTTATCTCCCCCACCTCATTGTAGATTTTAAGTTGCCACGATCGGGATTTTTTGGGGGGGTTAATTATTGTTATCGTTGTTACTTTGTGTAGATTGTAAGCTGTCACAAGCAGAGTCATTTTATTTCTGTAGAATTATTGTATTATTGTTATCATTGTTACTTAGAACTATTGTATTTCAAAAGGATAAACTGTAAATATGTTTGCGCTATATAAATAACTATAAATATTCAGATTAGAACACAGAGAAGCAGGATGGAGACGTTAATGATGGCTTCATTTATGCTCACCATCTTGTTGGATTCCTCAAACTTTTGGAGGATGGTACATATGTCTGACATCCATGTCCACTCCTGAGATCTTATGTGTGAAGTCAAAACTGAATACCGACAACCTTGTTGATGCTGGTAGACTAGTCACCAAATGCCCTCTTCTGCTCACAAATCCTTTCCAACATCTACAGTGTAGAGTTCTAAAGCCTGTGGACATCTCACACCAGTCAGTGAGCCAGAAGCTGCAAGCGCTGCTGAAGCACGGCAAGGCTAAAAGGATACAACTTATTTGCAAGAAACAGACTTGATAAACGAGGAGGAGGTGTCACATTGTATGTTAGAAAAGCATATATCTGCACAGAGATTGAAGCTTCAGAGACTGGGAGTTCTGTGGAAACTGTTTGGGTAAGAATACAAGGAGCGAACAATGGAAAGGACACCATTGTAGGCATTAACTATAGGCCGCCTGTGCAAGCTGAAGATATGAATGAATTCTTTATGCATCAAATGGCCAAGTTCTCCAAAAAATATGACATAGTGGTCATGGGGGATTTCAACTATCCAGACATTTGTTGGGAATATCTCTCAGGCAAAACTAACAGGTCAAGGAAATTCGTATCCTCTCTTGCTGACAACTTTATCTTCAAAAAGGTAGGGGAGAAAACAAGGGGATCTGCTACCTTGGATCTAATCCTTATAAACAGTGAGGAAATGGTTGAGGAGGTAAGAGTGGCTGGGACCCTAGGAGGTAGCGACCATGCTATTTTAGAATTTTGGATAACTAGAGGAGGAAGACCTGTGAATACTCACATGTCAAGGTTAGATTTCAGAAAGGCAAATTTCAAGGGACTCAGAAAGAGAATTGGAAGGATCCATTGGCTGGATATCCTTAAGGACAAAAATGTCCAGGAAGGATGGGAAATCTTGAAAAATTTGATTCTCAAAGCACAGTCAATAACAATTTTGAAAAGAGGGAAGAATAGGAAGCATTTAAGGAAACCAGCATGGATGAACACAGAACTTAAACACATGCTAAAAAGGAAGAAAGAAATGTTTATCAAATGGAAAGAGGGAGGCATATATAAAGAAGAATATAATGCTGTCTGCAGAACCTGCAGGGCATAAATCAGATTATCTAAAGTTGACAATGAATTAACTCTTGCAATAGATGTCAAAAGCAACAAAAAAAGATATTGGGGATATGTCAAAAGTAAAAGAAAAGTCAAAGATGCTATAGGATTTTTACAGGATGAAAATGATGAAATGGTAAGACAGGATGTTGAGAAGGCCGAACTTTTAAATTCCTATTTTTTATCTGTTTTCTCTCAGAAAGGAAATGTAACATCAACTGATCTTCACTGTCCTATTAAGAGAATAGAAGAATCCAGGATATCTGTAAACAGAAAAATAGTGAGGAAACACTTAACTAACCTAAACAAATTCAAGTCTCCAGGTCCAGATTAATTACACCCCAGAGTACTGAAGGAGATAGCAGAAGAAATTCATGAACCACTCTCCATAATCTTTGAAAATTCTTGGAGAACAGAAGTCCCAGAAGACTGGAGAAGAGCAAATGTTGTTCCTATCTTCAAAAAGGGGAAGAAGGTGGATCCAGGGAACTACAGGCCGGTGAGTCTGACTTCTATACCAGGAAAGATCTTTGAACAAATTATTAAACAACATGTATGTAAGTACCTAGATAAGAATGAAGTGATTAAACAGAGTCAGCATGGGTTTGTAACTAATAAGTCATGTCAGACTAACTTAATTTCCTTCTATGACAAAATCACTGACTGGGTGGATCAGGGAAATGCTGTAGATATAGTACATCTTGACTTCAGCAAAGCATTTGACAAAGTATCTCACACAATCCTTATTGAAAAAATGACTAAGTATGGAATGGACAATGCAACTCTTAGTTGGATTCATAACTGGCTTAGTGATCGGTCCCAAATAGTGGTTGTAAATGGCTGCACATCCAGTTGGAAGAATGTCTCAAGTGGTGTACCACAGGGCTATGTCCTGGGCCCTGTATTGTTCAACATCTTTATCAATGATTTAGATGAAGGAATTGAGTGCAAGATGTTTAGGATGCCCCTAAAAAAAAAATTACACACTATGTTGATATCTACCCCAGGGGGAAATGTTTGCCAGCCAGTGTATGGCCATTCCAAGTCTAGGAGACCAACTCCTATAAATTGGGCATAATTTTTAATCATGCCTTCCTCCATGGCTCTTCATCCACCGCCACTAGATCACCAGGGTTAACGTGTTCCATGCTGCTACAGCCAGTGTCGTATTATTAGCAAGGGTGGGTGGTTATGCTGTGCGTAAAAGACTTGTTCTGAAAAAGTTTGAGGTGGACCCGCTCCTAGAAATTGGGCCTATTTTTTAATCAGGCCTTCCTCCACGTCTGTATATCAAAAAAACTGACCGGCACATCCAAACATAGATCCAGTGTGAACAGGTGCTAAACCCAGAGTCACCAACTCATGCACATACAAGAAAAAAGGGTAGCACACTGTAGCGCTATAGCTTG
>JARQOD010004837.1:36293-51993 GCA_033576555.1 Oophaga sylvatica
GGGCAGATAGCTTTCCTATTTCTATCTTTAGGTGTAGTTAGTTTCTCAGGCTGTGACGAGGCGTCTAGGACCAACGTAGGAACGCTCCACGGCTGCCTCTAGTTGTGGTGGTTAGTCAGGGTACTGCAATCTCATAGATTCCAACTGCTCTGGTGTTTTGCCTTTTTACCTGCACTCCTCAGCTACCGTAACATAACAGTATCACCGGCCATAAAAATTGTATGGTACTCACAGAAGGGAAAAAATATTTTGAAGGAAGAAAAGTTGTCAGAGATATTTTTCTGTTTGTTGCATTTTTTTTTTTTTTTTTTTTTCTTTCCCTCTGTATCTCTGGGTGCTGGGGAGGAGTTTTTTTTTCTCTCAATGGAGTTTGCACAGTTGTCTGGCCGTGTGGATCAGCTTGCCACTGAGGTTCGGAGTATTGCTATCTATCTTGCTGGTTTGCCTGTTGTGGAACCTAGGATCCCCATGCCAGATTTGTTTTTAGGGGATCGAGCTAAGTTTCAGAATTTCAAAAATAATTGTAAATTGTTTCTTGCCTTAAAATCTAAGTCCTCAGGAAACGCAGCGCAGCAGGTTCAAATTGTCATCTCTCTCCTGCGCGGCGATCCTCAGGATTGGGCTTTTTCCCTGACACCTGGGGATCCTGTTTTGAGTGATGTTGATGCATTTTTTCAGGCTTTGGGGTTATTGTACGATGAGCCTAATGTCACTGATCAAGCTGAAAAAGCCTTGTTGGCATTAAATCAGGGGCTTGATGACGCTGAGTTATACTGTCAGAGATTCCGTAGGTGGGCAGTCCTGACCAAATGGAATGACGACGCTTTGGCGGCCCTTTTCCGGAAGGGTCTGTCGGATAATGTAAAGGATGTTATGGTGGGATTCCCTGTCCCCTCTGGTCTTAATGATTCTATGTCATTAGCGATTCAAATTGACAGACGTTTGCGTGAGCGGAGAAGTATGCGTGGAGTGGTGTTGCCTTGTGAGCCAGCTGCTGAGCCCATGCAGTGTGATGGAGTGGTGTCTGGGGCACAGCGTCATGAGTTTCGAAAGCGCAATGGGTTATGTTTCTACTGTGGTGATGCCTCTCATGCTATTTCAGTCTGCCCTAAGCGGGGAAGACGTTTTGCACGCTCAGTTGTCTTGGGTAGTGTTCAGACTAAGTTTTTATTAACTGTCACTCTGATATGCTCTCTGTCCTCATTTTCTGCTCAGGCTTTCGTTGATTCTGGAGCAGCTATTAACCTGATGGATTATGATTTTGCTAAACGTTGTGGATTTCCCTTGATACCCCTACAGAAGTCTATTCCCCTACTGGGGATCGATTCTACCCCTTTGGCTGAGAATAAACCCCAGTTTTCTACTCAGGTGATAATGAGGGTTGAACCTGATCACCAGGAGTGCTGCAAATTTTTGGTTCTATATAATCTGCATGACATTATCGTGCTGGGTTTCCCTTGGTTACAGTCTCATAATCCTGTTTTGGATTGGAAATCTGTGTCTGTAACCAGTTGGGGCTGCCAATGTGTTAATACCAACACTCCTGTTTTTTCTGCCTCCCCCCAGGCTGAGGATGTTCCTGACTTTTTGTTTGATTTTTCTGATGTGTTTAGCGAAAGTAAATCTGCATCCTTACCTCCCCATAGGAGCTATGACTGCGCTATTGAATTAGTGCCAGGTAGTAAATTCCCTAAGGGTCGCCTTTTTAACTTGTCTGTACCTGAACATGACGCTATGCGGTCTTATATCAAGGAATCATTGGAGAAGGGTCATATCAGACCATCCTCTTCACCCTTAGGTGCCGGTTTTTTCTTTGTGGCCAAAAAAGATGGTTCATTAAGGCCGTGTATTGATTATCGTCTCTTGAACAATATTACTGTGAAATATCAATACCCGTTACCCTTGATTTCTGACCTGTTTTCCAGGGTGAAAAACGCTACTTGGTTTACCAAGCTTGACCTCAGGGGGGCGTATAACCTTATTCGCATTAGCACGGGGATGAATGGAAGACGGCATTTAACACCCCTGAAGGGCATTTTGAGTACCTTGTGATGCCCTTTGGGCTCACTAATGCTCCTTCCGTCTTCCAGTCCTTCATGAATGACATTTTCAGGGATTTTGTGGACAAGTTTCTGATTGTTTATTTGGATGATATCTTGATTTTTTCTAATGACTGGGACTCTCATGTGAAACATGTTCGAACTGTATTCCAGATTTTGAGAGAGAATGCTCTGTATGTGAAGGGATCAAAGTGTCTTTTTGGCGTACAGAAGATCTCATTTCTGGGATTCATTTTGTCCCCATCTGTTATTGAAATGGACCCGGTCAAGGTTCAGGCCATCTGTGATTGGGTCCAACCTACTTCATTAAAGGCTCTTCAGAGATTTTTGGGTTTTGCCAATTTTTATCGTAAATTTATTGGTAATTTCTCTGTTATTGTTAAACCATTAACTGATTTGACCAGAAAGGGTTCTGATGTGGTGAATTGGCCTCCTGAGGCAGTCTCTGCGTTTCAGGAACTTAAGCAGAGATTCACTTCTGCTCCTGTTCTACGGCAGCCTGATGTTTCTCTGCCATTTCAGGTGGAGGTTGATGCCTCTGAAATTGGGGCAGGTGCCGTTTTGTCCCAAAAAGATCCAGAGACCTCTAAAAGTAACCCTTGTGCCTTTTTCTCTCGAAAATTTTCTCCTACTGAACGTAATTATGACGTGGGTAATCGGGAGTTATTGGCCATAAAGTGGGCTTTTGAAGAGTGGAGACATTGGCTGGAGGGAGCCAAACATCAGGTGGTGGTCCTTACGGACCATAAGAATCTGGTCTATCTGGAATCTGCCAAGCGACTCAATCCTAGACAGGCCAGGTGGGCCTTGTTTTTCACACGTTTTAATTTTGTGGTTTCCTTTCTTCCTGGCACTAAGAATGTTAAGGCGGATGCCCTCTCGAGGAGTTTCCTTGCGGACTCTCCTGAGCTATCTGATCCCTCTGTTATTTTGAAGGAGGGTGTAGTTCTTTCCGCCATCTCGCCCAATTTGAGACTTGCTCTGGAGGGGTGTCAGGAGGATAGGCCCGAGCGCTGCCCTGTTGGAAAATTGTTTGTCCCGGACCAATGGAAAAAGAGTGTGATGTCTGAGATTCATTGTTCCGCATTGGCTGGGCATCCGGAATTTTTGGTACCAGAGACTTGGTTAGTCGGTCCTTTTGGTGGCCTACCTTGTCTCGCGATGTCAGGGAATTTGTGCAGTCCTGCGGGACTTGCTCTCGCTCCAAGCCTTGCTCTCGCTCTAGTGGTTTGTTGATGCCATTGCCTGTGCCCAAGAGACCATGGACCCATATCTCTATGGATTTCATTTCCGATCTTCCTGTTTCTCAGAGAATGACCACCATCTGGGTAATTTGTGATAGGTTTTCCAAAATGATACATCTTGTGCCATTACCTAAGTTGCCTTCCTCCTCTGAATTGGTGCCGTTGTTCCTTCAGCACGTGGTTCGTTTACACGGCATTCCTGAGAACATTGTGTCTGACAGAGGAGTCCAGTTTGTTTCCAGATTTTGGAGGACTTTTTGTTCTAAACTGGGTGTTCAATTGTCTTTCTCCTCGGCATTTCATCCTCAGACCAATGGTCAAACTGAGAGAACAAACCAGACATTGGAGACTTATCTAAGATGCTTTGTGTCTGCTGATCAGGATGACTGGGTCTCTTTTTTGCCTTTGGCTGAGTTTGCTCTTAATAATAGGGCTAGCTCTGCCACTTTGATGTCTCCGTTTTTCTGTAATTCTGGGTTTCACCCTCGATTTTCTTCAGGACAGACGGAGGCTTCTGTCTGTCCAGGTGTTGACTCTGTTGTTGAGCGTATGCAGCAGATTTGGGACCAGGTAGTGGAGAGGTTGTCCCTCTCTCAGGAGAAGGCCCAGCGGTTTGCTAACCGGCATAGGACTGATGGTCCTCGGTTTAAAGTGGGGGACTTGGTCTGGTTGTCCTCAAAGAATATTCCTATGAGAGTAGCATCTCCTAAATTTAAGCCTAGGTTCATTGGACCTTATAAGATCATGGAGATTATTAATCCTGTTTCTTTTCGTTTGCTTCTTCCAGGGACATTTAAGATCCATAACGTGTTCCACAAGTCCTTGTTGAAGAGGTTTGTTGAGCCAGTGGTTCCTGCTGCTGTGCCTCCTGACCCTGTTTTGGTTGAGGGCAATCTGGAGTATGTGGTTGAGAAAATATTGGATTCTCGTTTTTCTAGACGAAGACTCCAGTATTTGGTTAAATGGAGAGGTTATGGTCAGGAAGATAATTCTTGGGTGTTTGCTTCGGACATCCATGCTAGGAGACTTATCCGTGCGTATCATAGAACTCATCCTGACCGACCTGGTTGCTCAAATGAGGGTTCGGTGACCCCTCCTCAAGGGGGGGGTACTGTTGTGAATGGGTTTGAGATGAGTTCTGAGCAGAGGCTCCCTCTGGTGGTTAAAAGCGGTACTAGTGAGGATTGGGAATCAGGTGTTACTGATTGGTCTTATTTAAGGGAATCATTTTCCCATCAGGGTTGCCGGTGATCAATTGTTCTGGTCTGAATCCTTCTTTCCAGTTTCCCTTGTAGCCTGCTGTGTCGTGTCTGCATTTCCTGCTATCAGATAAGACAATTTCTTATTTTGTGTTTTTGCTATATTTTTGCATTTTGTCCTGCACTTCTGTGGGGGCCTTCAGGGTCCCCTCCGGGGGCTTTTGCCCTCTCAGTTTAGTCCAGCCACTGTGTTTTGTAGTTTTGCTTTTTCCAGTTTTTTCAGTGACTGCTGTTTTGTTTTTTGTTACACCAGAGAACTAATTTAGGTGGTAGAGGTCGTGTGATCTCAGGTGATTTTGAAATTAGTAGAGTTGGTGTTTTTCAGGGTTTTCTGAGATTGCAGTAAGTACCCTTCCTATCCTTTTCTATTTAGTTAGTTTGGGCCCCAGCGTTTGCTCATACTATTTTCTTTCTGTGTCAGTATTTCCTCTTGTCTAACCGCCATTACATGTTTGGGGGCTTTCTATTATCTTTGGGGTTCTGCTCCGGGGCAGATAGCTTTCCTATTTCTATCTTTAGGTGTAGTTAGTTTCTCAGGCTGTGACGAGGCGTCTAGTACCAACGTAGGAACGCTCCACGGCTGCCTCTAGTTGTGGTGGTTAGTCAGGGTACTGCAATCTCATAGATTCCAACTGCTCTGGTGTTTTGCCTTTTTACCTGCACTCCTCAGCTACCGTAACATAACACTCAGCTCTGCTCATGTGACAAGTAGCAACCTCGGCTCTGCTACATGTGACAAGTAACCTCAGCTCTGCTACATGTGACAAGTAGCAACCTCAGCTCTGCTACATGTGACAAGTAGCAACCTCGGCTCTGCTACATGTGACAAGTAGCAACCTCAGCTCTGCTACATGTGACAAGTAACAACCTCAACTCTGCTACTTGTGACAAGTAGCAACCTCAGCTCTGCTATTTGTGACAAGTAACAACCTCAGCTCTGCTCATGTGACAAGTAACAACCTCAGCTCTGCTCATGTGACAAGTAGCAACCTCGGCTCTGCTACATGTGACAAGTAGCAACCTCAGCTCTGCTACATGTGACAAGTAACCTCAGCTCTGCTACATGTGACAAGTAACAACCTCAGCTCTGCTACATTTGACAAGTAACAACCTCAGCTCTGCTACATGTGACAAGTAGCAACCTCGGCTCTGCTACATGTGACAAGTAACAACCTCAGCTCTGCTACATGTGACAAGTAGCAACCTCAGCTCTGCTCATGTGACAAGTAACAACCTCAGCTCTGCTCATGTGACAAGTAACAACCTCAGCTCTGCTACATGTGACAAGTAGCAACCTCGGCTCTGCTACATGTGAAAAGTAACAACCTCAGCTCTGCTACATGTGACAAGTAGCAACCTCGGCTCTGCTACATGTAACAACCTCAGCTCTGCTACATGTGACAAGTAGCAACCTCAGCTCTGCTCATGTGACAAGTAACAACCTCAGCTCTGCTCATGTGACAAGTAACAACCTCAGCTCTGCTACATGTGACAAGTAACAACCTCAGCTCTGCTACATGTGACAAGTAACAACCTCAGCTCTGCTACATGTGACAAGTAGCAACCTCAGCTCTGCTACATGCGAGGAGTGACAGCCTCATCTTTGCTACATGCGCGGAGTGACAGCCTCAGCTTTGCTATACAAGTAGCAAAGCTGAGGCTGTCACTCCTCACATGTTGCAGAGATGAGGCTGTCACTCCTTACATGTAGCAGAGCTGAGGCTGTCACTCCTCGAATGTAGCAGAGCTGAGGCTGTCCCTACTCACATGTAGCAGAGCTGAGGCTGTTCCTCCTCACATGTAGCAGAGCTGAGGCTGTCACTCCTCACATGTAGCAGAACTGAGTCTGTCACTCCTCACATGTAGCAGAGCTGAGGCTGTCACTCCTCACATGTAGCAGAGCTGAGGCTGTCACTCCTCACATGTGTAATTGGTGAGGGCGTGGTGCAGAAGTACGGTATACAGAACAATCTTAGATTATTCTGTATACCGGACTGTTGTTCTACTGAATAAATCATCCGTTTTGAAAGCAATTTGCAGGCTGGATTACAAGTTTCTTCACATATTTACTCTGGAGAAAGCCTACCTTCGTCACTACCTCAGTTGCTTCCTGGGAGTTGGTTCTTTTCTGTTATTTCACTATCATTACTCCAAAAACCTCTAATTTTGGATAATAAAGGTATCTTTCTTAACACAACTTGGGTAGACCGGGATTGGCAACGCGCGCGAGGGGGGGGGGCCCATTGTGAAGTTTGCTGTGGGGCCCTGCCGTTCCTAGTTACGCCCCTGGTCCAACACATAGTGGCAGGATGCAAAATGCAAGCAGGAACAGTGTATACTGAACGCCACAACCAAGTAGCGGGAATTGTATACAGGAACATCTGCACAGCATAAGGGCTTAGTCCTCCTAAATCCAGGTGGGAGATCCCGGAAAAAGTGGTGGAAAATGAAAGGGCTAAAATCCTGTTTGACTTCAAGATCCAGACGGATAAGCAGGTGTTGGCTAACCAACCAGACATTGTCATAGTAGACAAGGATCAGAAGACAGCAATAATAATAGATGTGGCAGTGCCAAGTGACAGCAACATCAGAAAGAAGAAACATGAGAAGCTGGAGAAATACCAGGGCCTCAAAGGAGAACTGGAGAAGATGTGGAAGGTGAAGGCAACAGTGATTCCAGTGGTGATAGGGGCACTTGGAGCAGTGACCCCTAAGCTGGAAGAATGGCTACAACAGATCCCAGGAGCAACATCTGAGCTCTCTGTCCAGAAAAGCGCAAAGCTGGGAACGGCTAAGATCCTGCGCAGAACCCTCAAACTCCCAGGCCTCTGGTAGAGGACCAGAGAATGAGAAAGGACAACAAAGACCACCCCTGTGGGGGTGAGAAGGAAGTTTTATATATATACTGTATGTATATATATATATGTATGTATATATATATATATATATATATATATATATATACATACAGTGTATATATATATATATATAATTAGTGATGAGCTCTAACTCTCAGCTGTTAGTGAAGTGGGAAGGATGGTACAGCAAAACTGAACTATGTCTTATTACAAACACATCTGTAATTGCAGATCTCCTCTCACAGTGCTGTCATCTCTACTGTACTCCCCACCCCTGCTATCATGAGATGAAAGCTGCAGAAGATTTGTAATCACACTTACAGTTTATATATATACAGCTCTGGCAAAAATTAAGAGACCACCACATCAAAACCCTGTCATGGGCAGCCCATTCTCCAGAACTGAACCCCATTTAAAACCTCTGGAATTTAATCAAGATGATGATAAATAGTCCCAAGCCATCAAACAAAGAAGAACTGCTTACATTTTTGCGTCAGAAGCAGTGTGAAAGGCTGGTGGAAAGCATGCCAAGACGCATGAAAGCTGTTTTTAAAAATCATGGTTATTCCATAAATTATTGATTTCAGAACTCTTCCTGAGTTAAAACATTACTATTTTTTATTTCTAAATGATCATGAAATTGTTTTCTTATCATTATTTGAGGTAGGCAAGAACTGCATTTTTTTTGTTATTTTGACCATTTCTCATTTTCTGAAAATAAATACAAAATTTATTGCTTGGAAATTCGGAGACATGTTGTCAGTAGTTTATAGAATAAAAGAGCAATTTACATTGTACTCAAAAATATACCTATAAACAGAAAAATCAGACAAACTGAACATTTTGCAGTGGTCTCTTAATTTTTGTCAGAGCTGTATGTACGGTGCATGTTGGGTAGGGGTTAAGCTAGCTCCATCCCTGTTTGTTTAACCACCAGATGTTGTGATCAATAACAATTGCACCATCCAAAGGGCTATGAGAGGCAGCGTTTGCCTCTCACTCCATAGGCCCCTTGCGGCACGAAAGGCGAGATGTAACAAAATGGTAGAGGTGGCCCTGTCCCAACTTTTTTAACAAGGGTTGATCCCATTAATTCTTAAATAAGTTTTTTGTTTTTCAAATGAAATGGGAAATGGTCTAATTTTCAACTCCCGATTAGAGTTGAGCATTCCGATACTGCAAGTATCGGGTATCGGCCGATATTCGCTGTATCGGAATTGCGATACTTAGTTCCGATATTTTCCATATATCGTATACCGGAATCGGAAGTTCCCATAATTCTTTGAGAGCCAATGTGATTTTAGTCAGCCAATGAGGAATCCTAAGAAGTGTGGGCACATCCTGTAATGCTGCGGTCATGTTAACTAATGGCATGGCTGTGATTGGATGCTGAAATGATGTCAGAATGCACTATAAAAGGCGCCGCCACCATTTTAGCGTCACTGTGCTGTGAATTCAGTAAGGGACAGAACGCTGCTCTGCTGACTCAGAGGGACAGTTAGAGATTGCGATTTAGTGTACTGTGCTTTAGGCAGGCTAGTTTACCAACCGCTGTGTAAAGCTTCCTTTTGCATTGCAGTGTTGTTTTAACAGCTCTGTGCAAGGTGTGTGTGTGAGAGTGCAGGTGACGCTGCAGTTTGCTTTGCATCCAACGCTGTTTGTAGGCATCTGCACGTGTCACTCACAGACTCTTTTTTTTTTTCTTTAGTGTAATTCTTGCTGCTCCATTCAATTGAAATTATAGTGTGACGCGCTTCCATCCGTATCCAATACATTGGTTGCAAACACTATAGAAGTACATAAAGGAGCCTTTCAGAGATAGTGAACAGTTGTGTGCAGTGTTCACTCTAGTCTGAGGTTTTCATTTTTGGAGTGCAGATCACGCTCCAGTTAGTTCTTCAACCACTGCTGGTTGTAGTCTGCTGAACGTGTGTCACTGCCTCATCCTTGACATTTTTCTCTAATTGGTGCTGCTCCATTCTATTTAAAATAACTCTAATCTATTAGTGTGACGCGCTTCCATCCGTATCCAATACATTGGTTGCAAACACTATAGAAGTACAGAAAGGAGCCTTTCAGAGATAGTGAACAGTTGTGTGCAGTGTTCACTCTAGTCTGAGGTTTTAATTTTTGGAGTGCAGATCACGCTCCAGTTAGTTCTTCAACCACTGCTGGTTGTAGTCTGCTGAACGTGTGTCACTGCCTCATCCTTGACATTTTTCTCTAATTGGTGCTGCTCCATTCTATTTAAAATAACTCTAATCTATTAGTGTGACGCGCTTCCATCCGTATCCAATACATTGGTTGCAAACACTATAGAAGTACACAAAGGAGCCTTTCAGAGATAGTGAACAGTTGTGTGCAGTGTTCACTCTAGTCTGAGGTTTTCATTTTTGGAGTGCAGATCACGCTCCAGTTAGTTCTTCAACCAGTGCTGGTTGTAGTCTGCTGAACGTGTGTCACTGCCTCATCCTTGACATTTTTCTCTAATTGGTGCTGCTCCATTCTATTTAAAATAACTCTAATCTATTAGTGTGACGCGCTTCCATCCGTATCCAATACATTGGTTGCAAACACTATAGAAGTACACAAAGGAGCCTTTCAGAGATAGTGAACAGTTGTGTGCAGTGTTCACTCTAGTCTGAGGTTTTCATTTTTGGAATGCAGATCACGCTCCAGTTAGTTCTTCAACCACTGCTGGTTGTAGTCTGCTGAACGTGTGTCACTGCCTCATCCTTGACATTTTTCTCTAATTGGTGCTGCTCCATTCTATTTAAATAACTCTAATCTATTAGTGTGACGCGCTTCCATCCGTATCCAATACATTGGTTGCAAACACTATAGAAGTACACAAAGGAGCCTTTCACACCTAGTGACCAGTTGTGTGCAGTGTTCACTCTAGTCTGAGGTTTTCATTTTTGGAGTGCAGATCACGCTCCAGTTAGTTCTTCAACCACTGCTGGTTGTAGTCTGCTGAACGTGTGTCACTGCCTCATCCTTGACATTTTTCTCTAATTGGTGCTGCTCCATTCTATTTAAAATAACTCTAATCTATTAGTGTGACGCGCTTCCATCCGTATCCAATACATTGGTTGCAAACACTGTAGAAGTACACAAAGGAGCCTTTCACACCTAGTGAACAGTTGTGTGCAGTGTTCACTCTAGTCTGAGGTTTTCATTTTTGGAGTGCAGATCACGCTCCAGTTAGTTCTTCAACCACTGCTGGTTGTAGTCTGCTGAACGTGTGTCACTGCCTCATCCTTGACATTTTTCTCTAATTGGTGCTGCTCCATTCTATTTAAAATAACTCTAATCTATTAGTGTGACGTGCTTCCATCCGTATCCAATACATTGGTTGCAAACACTATAGAAGTACACAAAGGAGCCTTTCACACCTAGTGAACAGTTGTCTGCAGTGTTCACTGCAGTCTCTGCGTAATAACCACACTTAGGCCTTATAACTTTTCTGACTTTCTTTATCAATCTACCAAGATGAAGAAGGCAGGGAGTAAGGCACGTGGTCGTGACCGTGGAGTTTCAGCAGAGAGAGGACGTGAGGATTCTGTGTCTGCTGCCGCCCCCAGTGACACAGCATCCACCATTTTTCCCCGTGAGCGTTCCTTTATGCGCACTTTTGTAGGAGGTCGGCGTACCCCCCTGCTGCGGGAAGAACAAATTGAAGCCGTTGTTGGTTGGATGGCAGCCAATGCATCGACTTCAATTGCTTCCACCTCCTCTCAGGACCACAACACTGTTGAGCAACCATCTGTCTCTTCACCGCCTGTCAAATTGCCCAGGCAGTCAGAGAGTTCTGAACTGGAGCCAGCTGAGTCTCTGCTTCTGTTCTCAGAATCTGTTGGCTTGCAAACAGGGGCCCAGCCAAGCAGCATTCTGGAATTTGAAGAAGAGGGAGTATGCAGTGATGCGCAACAGCTGTGTCTCTCTGAATCTGAAGAGGCGGGTGAGCCAGTGCCGATGGTCAGCACACCGCAGAACGCATCTGATGATGATGAGACTCAGGTTCCAGTTTCTGTTGAGCATGGTGCTGTCCAGACCACCCAACAGCAGCAGGTGTTGGAAGAGGGTAGTGGAGATGATGAGGTCCAAGACCCAACATGGCGTGAGGAACAGGAAGGTGGTGGGAGCAGCTCTGAGTAAGAGATTGACCCAACGGTACAAACAGGAGGGAGAGGTAGGCTGCAGACTCGGTTGCCTGTAGCCTCCAGTTTGGCACCTGTTCGGAGCAGTTCTCTTACAAAAGTCAAAATGGGCGCTCCCAGGACTTGCACTGCGTGGTCCTTTTTTGACACACTTGCAGATGATATTTGCTATGTCAAATGCAAGCTGTGTAAGCAAAAAGTAAAAAGAGGTAAAAGTGTCAGTAACCTCAATACCACAAATATGTGGAAACATGTGCGGACAAAGCACGTAGTTGAGTTACAAAGACACACTGGAGATGTAGGCCAACCTACAGCAGCACCTACATCTTCAGCTCGTGTTGGAGCCTCTTCCTCCAGCTCACACACAGCTGGTTCGGCTTCCTCACAGGATCGCCATGGAAGAACCTCGGTCACTGTTGTCCAGAGCAAAAGTGTTATTCCACACACAGCAGCAAGTTCCCTGTCATCCTCACACTCCCAGGCCACAAAACAGCCATCGGTAGCACAGGCATAGGATAAAAGACGGCCATACTCGGCAAACCATCCACGAGCACAGGCTCTGAATGGTGGCATTGCAAAACTCCTGTCCCTTGAAATGCTGTCATTCAGGCTGGTGGAGACTGAGAGTTTCCGGAACTTAATGGCATTGGCAGTCCCACAATACAATGTGCCAAGCCAATTTTATTTCAGCAGGCAAGCCGTCCCTGGTCTGCAAAAGCATGTTGAGGGAAAAATTAAACATGCGCTACTAAACGCCGTCAGTAGCAAGGTCCACCTGACCACCGATGCGTGGACCAGTACCCATGGCCAGGGACGATACCTTTCCCTCACTGCCCATTGGGTCAATGTTGTGGAGCCGGGTACAGATCTTGCGAGTGGCGCTGTACGTGTTCTGCCAACTCCAAGGATTGCAGGAATCCAGTCTGTACACATTGACTCCTCCTCCTACTCCAGTTCCTCAGAATCATCGCTGCAGGAGCCGTCACGGTCTACCTCCACATGGACCCGTGAACGCTTACCTGTTGCGACCGATATGAGCACAGCCGTGGCCAAACGTCAACAGGCCGTCCTCAAATTAATTTCAATGGGGAATCGAAGCCACACAGCGCAGGAGGTCTGGAATGCCATCAAGCAGGAAAGCGACGTGTGGTTTTTGCCAGCGAATCTACAGCCAGGCCTGGTAGTGTGTGACAATGGCCGAAATCTGGTGGCAGCTCTGGGCCTTGGCAACCTCACTCACATACCATGTCTGGCACATGTGCTCAACTTGGTCGTGCAGAGTTTTTTGAGGGAATATCCTCATCTTGATGAACTGCTGCACAAGATCCACCTAGAGTGCGCTCACTTGCGACGTTCCAGCATGGCCAGATCGTGCATTGCAGCTCTGCAACGCAGATTTCGCCTTCCTGAACATCGCATCATATGTGACGTACCCACCAGGTGGAATTCCACGTTACATATGTTGGAGCAGTTGTGTGAGCAGCAGCCAACAGTAATGGAGTATCAGCTGCATCAGACGCAATCAAGTCGCAATTTGCACCGTCCACACTTCACCACTACTGAGTGGGCCTCTATGAAGGACATCTGCCACGTTTTGCGTGCAACAAACACCCAAGTGCAACATAAACAGGGGGAAATGACCACCAAGGCAGGATTAGACACAATATGTATTTTTATTGAAAATAAGACATAGAAAATTGCACATATAAAATAAGTAAAATATGATGTTAAAAGGAGGCAAACACCCTGACGAAGGAATATTTTCCGAAACGCGCGTCGGGGCGCGTTCTTGGCAGCACTCCCACCCACCTTCGGTGGTCCCCCCCGGGATTTTCCAGGTATATTACGGTTGTTTTATTGCTTTTCATGGTAGCACACACTAGATTCGGTTTCTTTTGAGCTGCAGCACTTATTTTGGTTGATGGAGCCTTATTTTTCACTGGTGTATCATATGCAGTTGATTATATGGCACATTTAGTTTCTTTGTGTTGCAGGCTTTGATTCACAAACAGTATCTGACACATATTTTTTATCACAATTTGTGTAATTGGTTCAGTATTTTTGAGCATACTGTTTTTCACATTGTGTTTCCATTAGGCACTTTATTATTTATTATTTTTTGTCACATTTTTTTTTTTTTTTGGCACTTTGTGGCTGTTACTTTTTATGTTATATATTGGCCTGGTAATGTGGATATAAAATCCCGGGTATTGGGTATTTGTGGGGTGTTTGCCTCCTTTTAACATCATATTTTACTTATTTTATATGTGCATTTTCTATGTCTTATTTTCAATAAAAATACATATTGTGTCTAATCCTGCCTTGGTGGTCATTTCCCCTGTTTATGTTGCACTTGGGTGTTTGTTATATGTAATTGGATGGTTATCCATCCGCACTTTGAGGTGTGATTCCAATGTGAGGTGTATATAGATTTATTTATTTTATATTTTTCTGACACAATCCTTATATATACTTTTTTTTGCACCATATTGCATCATATCTCTTTTGTTTTTTGACCACGTTTTGCGTGCGTTTGATGAGTCAATGCGGATGGTGAGTGCAGATGATGCACTAGTCAGCCTGACTGTCCCCCTTATCTGCCTGCTTTAAAAAACACTGCAAGCACTAAGGGATGAGGTTTTGGAAGAGGTGGAGGATGAGGAGTCACAAATTCCATCACCTTCTGGACAGTCAGCGCAACGTGGTTCCTCACAAAGGGCTGGGCAGGGCTCACTTTGTGAGGAGGATGAGGAGGAGTCAATGGAGGAGGAAGAAATCGCTAAGAGGGAGGTACACAACGCTCCAGTCAGTATGTAGAGCGAGGGTGGGGTGATGCAGAGCAGGCAGAGATGACGTTTCTTAGAGAGGAAAGCGTTTGTTGGCCAGTTGGGAGTCTGCAGCACATGGTTGATTTCATGCTGCAGTGCCTGAGAAACGACCGCCGCATCGCCCACATTCTCACCACGTCTGATTATTGGGTGTACACCCTCCTAGACCCTCGCTACCGGGAAAACTTACAAAGCCTTATCACACCGTTGAACCGGGAGCGTAAAATGCGGGAGTACCAAGACACACTGGTGCAATCCATAATGTTCTCCATTCCAGCCGAGAGCGCTGCTGCTACTGCTTTACAAAGCAGCTCTGTGCGTCGAGGCAGTGGAGACAGCTCTGCAACACGAGGGAGCACAAGCAGCGCCTCTGCACAAGGCAAGACCAGTATGTTCCAAATGTGGCGAAGTTTTGTGGCAGCGCCACCAATGTCTACACCATCCGAGACGCCTCCAGTCACAAGGAGGCAACGTTTCCGTAAGATGGTGACAGACTACATGTCCTGCCCTCAGTGTACTCCCAGATGGCTCTTCCCCTTTCAAGTTTTGGGTCTCTAAGCTGGATACATGGCCAGAGCTTAGCCAGTATGCATTGGAGGTGCTGGCTTGCCCTGCTGCCAGTGTATTATCGGAGCGCGTCTTTAGTGCTGCAGGTGGTGTACTAACAGACCGTCGCATGCGACTATCCTCCGATAATGTAGACGGGCTTACTTTTCTGAAAATGAACAAGGCATGGATCTCGCCTGAATTTGCCTGTCCGTTTTCCGATTAAATAACTGGTTGGCAACGTTATCCATGTTTCCTGTTATGTTCATCTATCTACCACCTGAACTCTACTCCCTGGGCTACAACACTGCCAGTCAGAGGGGAAGGATCAGTTACCAACCAAAATGTTCTCCCCAACAGATAGTAGCGCAACGACTCCAGTGCCCACTTGATCGCCAGGCACTCTCTCTCTACAATGCTGTATCTGGTTTCAGCTGGAGTAAGCTTTCGACTCAGGAAACTAATGGGATGCTCCTCCCCGGTAACCTCCTGAGACAACACGGCACCCACACCTACCTCTGACGCATCTGTCTGGACAATGAATTCTCTTTTGAAGTCGGGTGTGATCAAAAATGGTGACACACATAGTGCCCCTTTTAGTTTTACAAACGCTTCTTCAAGCTGATCATTCCATCGCACCATTACTGACTTCCTGCCTTTTAGGCAGTCAGTTAACGGCGCCGACAGGGTTGCAAAATTGGGAATAAACCGCCAGTAGTATCCCACTAACCCCAAAAACCCTTTC
>JARQOD010004838.1:0-51986 GCA_033576555.1 Oophaga sylvatica
CCCATGAGTTGTCCTCCACTGGGTAGCCTTGCCATTTAATCAGATATTGTAACTGATTTCTATACAACCTGGAATCTAAAATCCTTTCCACCACAAATTCTTCCTGACCATCGACTAGCACTGGGTCAGGGCAAGGAGAAGAACGTCCAGGAAACGTATTGGGTGTCGCAGCCTTTAGTAGGGATACATGAAAGACAGGGTGGATTCTCATAGTTCTGGGCAGTTGAAGACGACAAGCAACGGCACTTATAATTTTACTGATTTTATAGGGTCCAATGTACTTATGTCCCAACTTAGACGATGGAATCCTTAACTTAAGATTTCTGGTTGACAGCCAGACCAGGTCTCCTACCTTGAAAGCTGGTGCAGGTTTACGAAATTTATCTGCTAATTTCTTGTACCTTTCCTGAGCCGATTCCAGATTCTCCTTTAGAAGATCCATATTCTTCTGTAAAGACGTGATTCTTTCAGCCACTGCTGGTAAAGGCGTTTCTATGGGAAATCGTGGTAGAATGTTAGGATGATAACCTAGATTAGAGTAAAAAGGAGACTGTTTAGTGGAGGCACTCTGAGAGTTGTTATACGAGAACTCAGCTAATGGAAGTAGATCCACCCAATCATCCTGTAGGTGGCAGATAAAGCAGCGGAGATACTGCTCCAGGGTCTGATTGGTTCGTTCGGTCTGTCCATTAGTCTGGGGATGAAAAGCAGAAGAAAGGTTTACTTTAATGTCCAATGCTGCACAGAAATTTTGCCAAAACCTAGAAGTGAATTGCACCCCTCGATCCGAAATAACCTCATCTGGTACTCCATGTAAGCGAAACACATCTTTAATCATCAAGTCTGATGTCTGTCTTGCAGTGGGTAAGCCGACACAAGGGATAAAATGAGCTGCTTTTGTTAAACGATCAACCACCACTAGAATGGTGTTCTTCCCTTGAGAGGTTGGTAACTCCACAATGAAGTCCATAGAAATGGATCCCACGGGCGGGACGGGGTGGGAAGAGGCTGTAACAGACCAGTTGGTGAGGAGCGAGGTGTTTTGCATCTTGCACAGACTTCACATGAAGTGACATAGTTTAAAACATCCTTCCTGCAAGTGGGCCACCAAAAGAAACGAGAAAGAAATTCTTGTGTCTTTAGAATTCCCCTATGCCCGGCTATCTTGGAATCGTGAATGAGTTGCAATACTCTCAATCTGACTGTTTCAGGAATATACAGGCGTTGTCCCTGAATCCACACACCATTCTTAAAGACAAGACTTACGTCCCTTGGGGGTTGTGCCAAAAAGGAATCCGCATGGTATGCTTCCTTGATGTCCTTAAGTAGGTCTTGATTATGAATCACTCCTAGGAATCTAGAGTCAGGAAGAATAGTCTTAGGAGGAGTAAGTGGACGTGTCTCTGCTGAATAAATCCTAGAGAGTGCATCAGCCTTTCCATTGCGCGATCCTGGTCTATAAGAAATGACAAAATTAAATTGGTTTAGGAAAAGATTCCAGCGAGCCTGGCGAGGAGTCAGGCACTTAGCCGACCTGATAAATTCAAGGTTACGATGGTCTGTCAGGACGACTATTTGCTGTGCAGCTCCCTGAAGAAGGTGTCTCCATTCTTTGAAGGCGGCAATAATGGCCAACAACTCTCTATTGCCCACATCGTAGTTCCTCTCAGCCGAAGACAACTGCTGGGAAAAGAAGGCACAGGGATGCAAGACATTCTTCTCACCTGTTCCCTGAGAGTATAGCTCCAACGGCACAGTCTGAAGCATCCACCTCTATTATGAAGGCAAGCTCGGGGTTGGGATGTACTAGGATAGGTGCAGTGGTAAATTTATCTTTTAGACGGGAAAATGCTTCCTGGGCTTGGGGAGTCCAGGAGAACCTAGACTCTTTCCGGGTAAGTTGGGTGATAGGTGACACTATCTCAGAGAAATTTCTAATGAAACGTCTATAGAAGTTGGCAAACCCGATGAAGCGCTGTACCTCCTTCACATTTCTAGGACTTGGCCAATCCTTGATGGCTTGGGTTTTGCTTCCATCCATACTAATTCCTTGTGTAGACAGTACATACCCCAGAAATTGAATTTCGGTCCTATGGAATTCACACTTTTCAAGTTTGATGTAAAGATGATTTTGTCTTAGACGTTCCAAGACCATTCTCACATGTCCATGATGTTCCTCTGTGGAGTTAGAAAAAATTAGAATATCATCCAAATAAATCACCACGAATGTATCTAGGAGATCCCTGAAGATGTCATTCACCAAGTGTTGGAAAGTGGCTGGGGCGGTACTCAGACCAAAAGGCATAACTAGATATTCAAAGTGTCCATAGCGTGACCTGAATGCAGTCTTCCATTCATCCCCAGGTCTAATACGGACTAAGTTATAGGCCCCACGAAGATCTAGTTTAGAGAAAATTTTGGCATGTCGCACTCTCTCCAATAACTCAGGGATTAAAGGCAATGGATAACGGTTTCTAATAGTAACCTTATTGAGTTCCCTATAGTCTACGCAGGGTCTCAGAGATCCATCTTTCTTCTTTACAAAGAAGATGGGTGCACCTGCAGGAGATGAAGAGGGGCGTATGAAGCCCTTGGCTAGATTTTCGTCTATGTAATCCTTTAAAGCCTTTAGCTCGGGCCCTGCCAGGGGGTAGATCTTACCAAAAGGTATCTCTGCTCCAGGCAATAATTCAATTGGACAATCATATGGACGGTGAGGAGGAAGCTGGTCAGCGTTCTTCTTGTCACATAAATCCACATAGTCCTGGTATACAGCTGGTAGTTCAGGGACTGACATGGTTTCTTTAGAAACAGAGCAAGCTGAAACTTTTGGACTCATCTGTTTCTCTGGAAAGTGTAATTCCTTGGTCTCCCAGTTAATGGTAGGATTCTGAGCCTGCAGCCATGGTAGCCCTAGAATAATGGGAAAGTGGGGAGAAGAGATAAGCATAAAGGACAGTTTCTCTTGATGATCTTTACCCATAAGAACCCTCAAAGGCTCTGTTTCCTGATCCACTGGTCCAGAGGTCAGCAGGGAGCCATCCACAGTTTCCATCTGTACTGGAGTAGCCTTCTACACTGAACGTATCCCCTGTTTCAGAGCAAAGGAGACATCCATAAAATTTCCACTTGCCCCTGAGTCGATCATAGCAGAGCTAGACACCCAAGCTGAGTCAACCCAGAGTTTGATGGAAAGAAAGCAATGAGAATTGTTTTTCTTACAACTCAGCTGGGACACCGCTGAGGAAACTTGAAAAATGGCAGCGTTTACACAGTCAACGTCCTCAGAGGTAACGGAGTTTAAGTCCGAGAAATCAAGATCTGTTGCTGCAGATCTCTCTGGAGCCTGAGGTTCGGACCTGACAGATTGTAAGGTTCTATGTATATATTCCTGAAACTCAGTTTGTTCGTCAGCCATTTTACTTTCTGTCTTGCTGCAGCTATCTTGCCCTCAGTCAAAATGGAGTTTCCAGCTTGCATGTTCCCGCCCTGATTCTCTCCTTTGCTTCTTAAGCAGCCACAGCTGAGCAATCAGTGCTTCAGAATCTAGCCTGCAGTGAACCTGTGACTTGACTCCTGTAAGCCTTGGACCTTGTACTCCAGCTATTCCTACTGAGGAACTCTGAAGCACTTGTGGACTCTGAACCCTGCTCTTTGAAAGACCCACGTTTGCATGGACTTACGGTAACAGAGAAGAAGATCCTGAATCTGTATTGGAGAGTGATTGCTGAGCTTGGATTACTCTGGCCTGCTGTGTCTCCTGTTTCTGTGTCTGCAAACTGTGTGACTATTTCTGCCAACTTGTATGAAGTAATACAGGACTTTTCTATATCAAACCTGTGACTCCTGTGTTTTCATCGCACCCAAGCACAAGACGCTATATGAACTGTACTACATACATTACAAGATTCTGAAGCCAAAAATGTTAGTGTCTGCTGGGTCTGGAAGGCTGTGTCTGCTGTACTGTGGATATCAGACGTCCGGTTGTACTTTCTGTGATGACAGTGGTTGTGACTTCTCACAACCATTCCAGGTGAGCAATTCCCTTAAGTTTTTTCTTTTTTGCAGTGTTACCACAGGTAAACACTATTGTTTTTTTTTTATCCTTTCTTTTCTCTTTTTTGTCTGCTGTAACTGTGGATATCAGATGTCTGGTTGAAACTTTCTGTGATGATAGTGGTTGTGACTTCTCACAACCATTCCAGGTGAGCAGTTCCCTTAATTTTTTTTTCTCTCTGCAGTGTTGCCACAGGTGAACACTATTGTTTTTTTTTTCTCTCCTCTTCTTCCAGTAATCCTGTCTTAAAAGATCTGGAAAATGGAGGCCCGCATAAAGGAACTTTGCGGAGTGACTGATAATATCCTTGCAGATTTGCAGAATATAAAGACCCGTTTTACGAATCTACAGGACCTCAATAATCACAATTTGCAAGTGGTTGGACAGACTACCCAGGATTTGCGAGCCAGAATTGAGGTTCTAGAGGGGCGAGTCCAGGCTCCTGCCGTAGCCCCGAGTGCTGGGATTCCCAAGTTGCCCCCTTTTCGTTTTGGCGGTGAACGTGAGAAATTCAGGGGATTTATTAATCAATGCAATCTTTTTTTTCTGCACATGCTTCACAATTTCCCACTGAACGATCTAAGGTGCTTACTATAATTATGTTGCTTACCAACAAGGCTTTAATGTGGGCAAACCCTCTGATTGAGACTGAGGATGATTGTTTGAATCACCTTGATGATTTTATTTCAGCCATGGGGCAGGTGTTTGATGACCCCAATCGAGGTGCAACAGCTGAAGCAGCCATGTTAGCTTTGCGCCAAGGTAAGCACTCGGTAGCTGAATATGCCTTGGATTTCAGGAGATGGGCTCTTGATACTACCTGGGACAGTTCCGCCAAAAAATCTATTTTTCGAAAGGGGTTATCTCCACTGATTAAGGATGAACTTGCTCTTGCCGACCCTCCCACTGCGTTAGGTGACTTTATTAACTACTGCATCCGTATTGATACTCGTCTGACTGAACGCAGGCAAGAGAGATGGTTCGAAAGCAATCGTACTAACCTTTTCCTACCTTCCTCTCCAGCTAAGGAACCTTTGAGTAGGATTACACGGGAACCTGAACCTGAACCCATGCAGGTAGACTCTTTACAACGACGGGTTAGTGATGCACGCAAGGAACATCGTTTTAAGGAGAATCTATGTTTCTATTGTGGTAAGTCAGGGCACTTCATTATAAACTGCCCCAGCCGTTCTCGTAAGACTACTGCAGCACTCATTCATTGTGAGTGTTGCGAGAGGGGATCTGTCAGGTCCGAGCCTCAGGCTCCAGAGAGATCTGCAGCAACAGATCTTGATTTCTCGGACTTAAACTCCGTTACCTCTGAGGACGTTGACTGTGTAAACGCTGCCATTTTTCAAGTTTCCTCAGCGGTGTCCCAGCTGAGTTGTAAGAAAAACAATTCTCATTGCTTTCTTTCCATCAAACTCTGGGTTGACTCAGCTTGGGTGTCTAGCTCTGCTATGATCGACTCAGGGGCAAGTGGAAATTTTATGGATGTCTCCTTTGCTCTGAAACAGGGAATACGTTCAGTGAAGAAGGCTACTCCAGTACAGATGGAAACTGTGGATGGCTCCCTGCTGACCTCTGGACCAGTGGATCAGGAAACAGAGCCTTTGAGGGTTCTTATGGGTAAAGATCATCAAGAGAAACTGTCCTTTATGCTTATCTCTTCTCCCCACTTTCCCATTATTCTAGGGCTACCATGGTTGCAGGCTCAGAATCCTACCATTAACTGGGAGACCAAGGAATTACACTTTCCAGAGAAACAGATGAGTCCAAAAGTTTCAGCTTGCTCTGTTCCTAAAGGAATCATGTCAGTCCCTGAACTACCAGCTGTATACCAGGACTATGTGGATTTATGTGACAAGAAGAACGCTGACCAGCTTCCTCCTCACCGTCCATATGATTGTCCAATTGAATTATTGCCTGGAGCAGAGATACCTTTTGGTAAGATCTACCCCCTGGCGGGGCCCGAGCTAAAGGCTTTAAAGGATTACATAGATGAAAATCTAGCCAAGGGCTTCATACGCCCCTCTTCATCTCCTGCAGGTGCACCCATCTTCTTTGTAAAGAAGAAAGATGGATCTCTGAGACCATGCGTAGACTATAGGGAACTCAATAAGGTTACTATTAGAAACCGTTATCCATTGCCTTTAATCCCTGAGTTATTGGAGAGAGTGCGACATGCCAAAATTTTTTCTAAACTAGATCTTCGTGGGGCCTATAACTTAGTCCGTATTAGACCTGGGGATGAATGGAAGAATGCATTCAGGTCACGCTATGGACACTTTGAATATCTAGTTATGCCTTTTGGTCTGAGTACCGCCCCAGCCACTTTCCAACACTTGGTGAATGACATCTTCAGGGATCTCCTAGATACATTCATGGTAATTTATTTGGATGATATTCTAATTTTTTCTAACTCCACAGAGGAACATCATGGACATGTGAGAATGGTCTTGGAACGTCTAAGACAAAATCATCTTTACATCAAACTTGAAAAGTGTGAATTCCATAGGACCGAAATTCAATTTCTGGGGTATGTACTGTCTACACAAGGAATTAGTATGGATGGAAGCAAAACCCAAGCCATCAAGGATTGGCCAAGTCCTAGAAATGTGAAGGAGGTACAGCGCTTCATCGGGTTTGCCAACTTCTATAGACGTTTCATTAGAAATTTCTCTGAGGTAGTGTCACCTATCACTCAACTTACCCGGAAAGAGTCTAGGTTTTCCTGGACTCCCCAAGCCCAGGAAGCATTTTCCCGTCTAAAAGATAAATTTACCACTGCACCTATCCTAGTACATCCCAACCCCGAGCTTGCCTTCATAATAGAGGTGGATGCTTCAGACTGTGCCGTTGGAGCTATACTCTCTCAGAGAACAGGTGAGAAGAATGTCTTGCATCCCTGTGCCTTCTTTTCCCAGCAGTTGTCTTCGGCTGAGAGGAACTACGATGTGGGCAATAGAGAGTTGTTGGCCATTATTGCCGCCTTCAAAGAATGGAGACACCTTCTTCAGGGAGCTGCACAGCAAATAGTCGTCCTGACAGACCATCGTAACCTTGAGTTTATCAGGTCGGCTAAGTGCCTGACTCCTCGCCAGGCTCGCTGGAATCTTTTCTTAAACCAATTTAATTTTATCATCTCTTATAGACCAGGATCGCGCAATGGAAAGGCTGATGCACTCTCTAGGATTTACTCAGCAGAGACACGTCCAATTACTCCTCCTAAGACTATTCTTCCTGACTCTAGATTCCTAGGAGTAATTCATAATCAAGACCTACTTAAGGACATCAAGGAAGCATACCATGCGGATTCCTTTTTGGCACAACCCCCAAGGGACGTAAGTCTTGTCTTTAAGAATGGTGTGTGGATTCAGGGACAACGCCTGTATATACCTGAAACAGTCAGATTAAGAGTATTGCAACTCATTCACGATTCCAAGATAGCTGGGCATAGAGGAATTCTAAAGACACAGGAATTTCTTTCTCGTTTCTTTTGGTGGCCCACTTGCAGGAAGGATGTTTTGAATTATGTCACTTCATGTGAGGTCTGTGCAAGATGCAAAACACCTCGCTCCTCACCAACTGGTCTGTTACAGCCTCTTCCCACCCCGTCCCGCCCGTGGGGATCCATTTCTATGGACTTCATTGTGGAGTTACCAACCTCTCAGGGGAAGAACACCATTCTAGTGGTGGTTGACCGTCTAACAAAGGCAGCTCATTTTATCCCTTGTGTCGGCTTACCCACTGCAAAACAGACATCAGATTTAATGATTAAAGATGTGTTTCGCTTACATGGAGTACCAGATGAGGTTATTTCGGATCGAGGGGTGCAATTCACTTCTAGGTTTTGGCAAAATTTCTGTGCAGCATTGGACATTAAAGTAAACCTTTCTTCTGCTTTTCATCCCCAGACTAATGGACAGACCGAACGAACCAATCAGACCCTGGAGCAGTATCTCCGCTGCTTTATCTGCCACCTACAGGATGATTGGGTGGATCTACTTCCATTAGCTGAGTTCTCGTATAACAACTCTCAGAGTGCCTCCACTAAACAGTCTCCTTTTTACTCTAATCTAGGTTATCATCCTAACATTCTACCACGATTTCCCATAGAAACGCCTTTACCAGCAGTGGCTGAAAGAATCACGTCTTTACAGAAGAATATGGATCTTCTAAAGGAAAATCTGGAATCGGCTCAAGAAAGGTACAAGAAAGCAGCAGATAAATTTCGTAAACCTGCACCAGCTTTCAAGGTAGGAGACTTGGTCTGGCTGTCAACCAGAAATCTTAAGTTAAGGATTCCATCGTCTAAGTTGGGACATAAGTACATTGGACCCTATAAAATCAGTAAAATTATAAGTGCCGTTGCTTGTCGTCTTCAACTGCCCAGAACTATGAGAATCCACCCTGTCTTTCATGTATCCCTACTAAAGGCTGCGACACCCAATACGTTTCCTGGACGTTCCTCTCCTTGCCCTGACCCAGTGCTAGTCGATGGTCAGGAAGAATTTGTGGTGGAAAGGATTTTAGATTCCAGGTTGTATAGAAATCAGTTACAGTATCTGATTAAATGGCAGGGCTACCCAGTGGAGGACAACTCATGGGAACCGGTCAATAACGTTAATGCTCCTCGCTTGCTCCGTCAGTTTCATCAGAGGTACCCACACAAGCCTGGCCTGAGGTCATCCGGAGGTTGTCCCTAAGGGGGGAGTAATGTAAGGTTCTGTGTACATGTTCCTGAAACTCAGTTTGTTCGTCAGCCATTTTACTTTCTGTCTTGCTGCAGCTATCTTGCCCTCAGTCAAAATGGAGTTTCCAGCTTGCATGTTCCCGCCCTGATTCTCTCCTTTTGCTTCTTAAGCAGCCACAGCTGAGCAATCAGTGCTTCAGAATCTAGCCTGCAGTGAACCTGTGACTTGACTCCTGTAAGCCTTGGACCTTGTACTCCAGCTATTCCTACTGAGGAACTCTGAAGCACTTGTGGACTCTGAACCCTGCTCTTTGAAAGACCCACGTTTGCATGGACTTACGGTAACAGAGAAGAAGATCCTGAATCTGTATTGGAGAGTGATTGCTGAGCTTGGATTACTCTGGCCTGCTGTGTCTCCTGTTTCTGTGTCTGCAAACTGTGTGACTATTTCTGCCAACTTGTATGAAGTAATACAGGACTTTTCTATATCAAACCTGTGTCTCATGTATGTTCATCGCACCCAAGCACAAGACGCTATATGAACTGTATTACATACATTACACAGATCTCCTCTCGCAACACTCACAATGAATGAGTGCTGCAGTAGTCTTACGAGAACCGCTGGGGCAGTTTATAATGAAGTGCCCTGACTTACCACAATAGAAACATAGATTCTCCTTAAAACATGTTCCTTGCGTGCATCACTAACCCGTCGTTGTAAAGAGTCTACCTGCATTGGTTCAGGTTCAGGTTCCCGTGTAATCCTACTCAAAGGTTCCTTAGCTGGAGAGGAAGGTAGGAAAAGGTTAGTGCGATTGCTTTCGAACCATCTCTCTTGCCTGCGTTCAGTCAGACGAGTATCAATACGGATGCAGTAGTTAATAAAGTCACCTAACGCAGTGGGAGGGTCGGCACGAGCAAGTTCATCCTTAATCAGTGGAGATAACCCGTTTCGAAAAATAGATTTTTTTGGCGGAACTGTCCCAGGTGGTATCAAGGGCCCATCTTCTGAAATCCAAGGCATATTCAGCTACCGAGTGCTTACCTTGGCGCAAAGCTAACATGGCTGCTTCAGCTGTTGCACCTCGATTGGGGTCATCAAACACCTGCCCCATGGCTGAAATAAAATCATCAAGGTGATTCAAACAATCATCCTCAGTCTCAATCAGAGGGTTTGCCCACATCAAAGCCTTGTTGGTAAGCAACATAATTATAGTAAGCACCTTAGATCGTTCAGTGGGAAATTGTGAAGCATGTGCAGAAAAAAAAAGATTGCATTGATTAATAAATCCCCTGAATTTCTCACGTTCACCGCCAAAACGAAAAGGGGGCAACTTGGGAATCCCAGAACTCGGGGCTACGGCAGGAGCCTGGACTCGCTCCTCTAGAACCTCAATCCTGGCTCGCAAATCCTGGGCAGTCTGTCCAAACACTTGCAAATTGTGATTAGTGAGGTCCTGTAGGTTTGTAAAACGGGTCTTTATATTCTGCAAATCTGCAAGGATATTATCAGTCACTCCGCAAAGTTCCTTTATGCGGGCCTCCATTTTCCAGATCTTTTAAGACAGGAGTACTGGAGGAAGAGGAGAGGAAAAAAAAAAACAATAGTGTTTACCTGTGGTAACACTGCAGAGAGAAAAAAAATTAAGGGAACTGCTCACCTGGAATGGTTGTGAGAAGTCACAACCACTATCATCACAGAAAGTTCACCCGGACATCTGATATCCACAGTTACAGCAGACACAAAAGAGAAAAGAGAAAAAAAAAAAACAATAGTGTTTACCTGTGTAACACTGCAGAGAGGAAAAAAAAATTAAGGGAACTGCTCACCTGGAATGGTTGTGAGAAGTCACAACCACTATCATCACAGAAAGTTCAACCGGACATCTGATATCCACAGTTACAGCAGACAAAAAAGAGAAAAGAAAAAGAAAAAAAAAAAACAATAGTGTTTACCTGTGGTAACACTGCAGGAAAAAAAACACTTAAGGGAATTGCTCACCTGGAATGGTTGTGAGAAGTCACAACCACTGTCATCACAGAAAGTACAACCGGACATCCGATATCCACAGTTACAGCAGACACAGCCTTTCCAGACCCAGCAGACACTAACGTTTGGCTTCAGAATCTTGTAATGTGTGTAGTACAGTTCATATAGCGTCTTGTGCTTGGGTGCGATGAAAATACATGAGACACAGGTTTGATATAGAAAGTCTTGTATTACTTCATACAAGTTGGCAAAAATAGTCACACAGTTTGCAGACACAGAAGCAGGAGACACAGCAGGCCAGAGTAATCTAAGCTCAGCAATCACTCTCCACAACAGGTTCAGGATCTTCTTCTCTGTTACCGTAAGTCCATGCAAATGTGGGTCTTTCAAAGAGCAGGGTTCAGAGTCCACAAGTGCTTCAGAGTTCCTCAGTAGGAATAGCTGGAGTACAAGGTCCAAGGCTTCAGGAGTCAGGTCACAGGTTCACTGCAGGCTAGATTCTGAAGCACTGATTGCTCAGCTGTGGCTGCTTAAGAAGCAAAAGGAGAGAATCAGGGCGGGAACATGCAAGCTGGAAACTCCGTATTGACTGAGGGCAAGATAGCTGCAGCAAGACAGAAAGTAAAATGGCTGACGAACAAACTGAGTTTCAGAAACATGTACACAGAACCTTACAACCTATTATATCTGGAAATGGAGGATTATTGGAGAATATAGGTAAGATGTTGGATTACTTCCTTAAACCCTTAGTGGCAAACCTTCCATCTTACCTGAGGGATACAGGACATCTTTTGGCTAAAATTGATAATACCCATTTGGAGTCGGACATGTGGATGTTGACTTTGGATATTGAGTCTCTTTATACATCTATCAAACATTGTGATGGACTCGAAGCCGTAGGTTTCTTTTTGGAAACTTCAGATATAGATGGACGTCTACTTCAATTTTTGATTTCCATTTTGGAATTTGCACTCTCTCATAATTATTTTATTTTCAAAGGGGAACTCTACCTACAGCTCCAGGGAACAGCCATGGGGGCGGCGTTCGCGCCGTCCTATGCATGTCTGTTCCTGGGGCTGTGGGAGAGGAAGATTTTTTTAAATGACTCCTTTCCCCGTGCCTCCCAGATTTTGATGTGGTATCGATACATCGATGATGTATTTGCTATCTGGCAGGGCACTGAGAGTGATCTCCTTTTGTTTGTCCAGTCACTTAATTGTAACGACTACAACATCAAACTTACCTGTCATTATAGTCAGGTGAATGCTGAATTTTTGGATATCAACATCTACAAAGGAGAGGATGGACTTCTGCAGACTGATCTGTATAGGAAAGAAACATCTGTTAACAGTCTTCTTCATTTTTCATCAGCTCACCCGGGTCATATGAAGAAGAATATTCCTTATGGCCAATTCCTTAGAGCCGAAAGAATTTGTTCCGGGGAAAGCAACTATCAAAGACAGGCAGATGATCTTCAATGTCGGTTTAGAGAGAGAGGATACTCTGGACGGGTGGTGAGAGATTGCAGAGAGAGGGCCTCACTTGTCAGAAGGGAAGAGCTGTTAATGAAGAAAAAAAGACCAGTACCTCAACAAAAAGGTGAGGTTCATATCTACATTTTCTAACATGTCCTTCTCTGTTAGGAATGCTCTGGATAAGTATTGGCCCATAATTAGGCAGGATCATGTCTTGGCTGAAAATATCCCCGCTGTACCTTCCATTACGTATCGCAGAAATAAAAATCTCAAGGATTTGTTAAGTCATAGCCACTATAAAGGGCAAGAACGTACCTGCCCATTTGGATCTAAGGGCTCTAAGTGGGGCTTTTTTCCTTGCATGAATTGCTTGGCCTGCAAAAATTTGGAGAGATCAACCTCTTTTAGATCAAGTGATGGATCCAAAGAATTTTCCATAACACATCACATCACTTGCACCACAGAAAATGTGGTATATTATGCCAACTGCCCTTGTGGGCTCATATATGTGGGTCTAACCTCTAGACAGCTTCGTGTGAGGGTTAGAGAGCATATTCGGGACATCCAGAATGCAACGAACTGTCAATCCATTGACCAACTGAAACCGATACCTCGACATTTTAAATTGGTACATAGATGTAACCTGTTGAAAATTCGAGGGATTGTCCTGAGCGACAAGCGAGGTGGAGATGTCAAAAAGAAATTGGCCCAAATTGAGGCAAAATGGATTTTCAAAATAGATTGTATCCGTCCTAAAGGCCTCAATGAGGTGTTAAGCTATGTTCCTTTTTTGTAACTTGGTGTATGTCGTGTTCTTTTTATGTATATATGTATTAACTGTCTTGTGTTCTCGTATTTTAACTCTCACTTTCTTATATTTTATTATAGGTTTTTTGTCGTTTGATGTTAACCGATAAATATCTCTCTCTCTACAAGGAAATATCATGAAGAATCTGTAGTTCCTTTCTTTTTTGTCCATATCACCTCCACATCTTCCTATATGTACGCATATATATTTATATACATATATGGTTTATTGCTTCGCAGTGTATGAATATAGATATATATATAATAATTTTTTGTTATTTTATGCATGAATGTATGTATAGATGTTTTTTTACTTTAGACATATTTAAAAATATATTTTTACACCTTTATATTCATATAGGCATAGTTCGAATATAATTTAAGGGTATGACACATTATCATCGATATAGATTTTATTAGTGCATCAATATGGGTATTCATGGGTAAAATTATGTTATTTTTGGTAATATTTGTTTATTTTTCACTTTATCGGTAGTATTATGACCCCATTCTTCACTGAGGTTTATGTTTGTATGTATGGTTGACCTAGTTTGTATATATATGCATGTATATCTATATCATCATTGTGCAATATTATGGTAGCATTTTACACAGATTAATTAATGTACTATGTTGAGTTATGCGTATGCATTTCATGATAATATTAACATGATTTTCACTTTTATGTCCACAGAATTCTTCTCTTCCTCTCTTTTCTTTTTCACTGTGCACTTTTTCTGTTTACCACTGGTTGTCACTCTTTATCAAGGTATGTGCACTTTTTTGTTATTGTCCTTTGTAGAGTCTTTTATCGGCGTTCTGTTTACTCCTCTTGGGTATGTTATTTTAAATCAATACATTAAGGCCAGGATCGCTTGTATTAATCATCAGTGTCACTGACGGGGAGCGCTTTCTGCTGTTCGGCGTTTGCCGTTGCCCTGTTTACGCGTCCCATAATGCCATGGACTCTGGTCCACCCTCTCCACTGACGTCATGGAGGTGGACGTGTCCATGACGCAGGACGCTGGATCCAGGACTTCCGGCCCTCGCTGCATAGCTGGAAACGCCATTACTGACCGCCTGTGATAGTCTGCCCTGGGAGGTATAAAAACCTAGCAAGTAATCAATGACATCACGCCCCCCGAGGAAGCTACATAGCGAAACGCGCGTTGGGGTCTCCCAGTTCTTGTTCAGTAAGTCTTAATGCTTTTCTTGTCCTCTTCATTCATGCTTATGCATATGCATTATTATTGACAGCACTTTTTACTCATTGTAGCAGGAAGGTAGTTTTACCCCTATGCTGATTACCTCTTTCTGTCCTTTTTTGACTTCTGCCTATGCATATGCATCACCAGTGACAGTATGGTTGTTTATTATAGTAGGAAGGTAATTTTACCTCCATATTGAATATCTGCATCTTTCTGTCCCTTTGATCTCCGTTTATGCATTAGCACTATCAGTGACAGGATATTTGTTTACTATAGCAGGAAGGCAGTTTTGCCTCCATATTGATGATTTTCCCCTGTCTTTCTGATCTCTTTGCCTATGCATATGCACCACTAGTGACAGCACATGTGGTTATTATAGCAGGAAGGTGACTCTGCCTCCATACTATGTGTGCCGACATTATGCTGTCCCTCTTTCTTTTTGTTTAATAGTGCATAATATATAACTATATATCATAACCATTTTAGGCATCATAAGAATTAGTATTACCATCAATTTTCTTTGTTATTAGACATATTTGGTCTTTTCATGAGACTGATCGGATGTTTTATGTATTAGACACCTACCTCCGATTCACTTGATTATCACCATTGAGACACATTTTGTCCTTCTGTATGAGAGTTTTTGGATGCTTTATGCACTAGTTATCTATACACCTATTTCTCTATACTGACCATTTTGTCTATATGCGTATATATATTTGATAAATATCTATTATCTTTAATAAATCTTTAGTGGTGTACATAGATGTGTATATAATATATATATAATATATATATTATAATATAGATCAGAGATCAATTTTGATTGTATGGACTGTCTATATTGCTGTATAAATTTGTTTAAATCATCGTTGTTCTCTCCCTTGTACTGGTTATTCTGATTTTTACTTGACCTTATTGGTTTTATTTATTTGATCTGTGTTTAAATAAAGTTTATAATTTTTTATTATGACTCTTAGTCCATGATTCTTTGGTTTTTTGTCTCTATATAGAGGGCTGTGTGTTATACAGGTGTCTCTATATAGAGGGGCTGTGTGTTATACAGGTGTCTATAAAAGGGCTGTGTGTTATACAGGTGTCTCTATATAGAGGGGGCTGTGTGTTATAATAGGTGTTCCTCTATATAGAGGGGCTGTGTGTTATACAGGTGTCTCTATATAGAGGGGGCTGTGTGTTTATAGAGTGTCTATAGAAGGGCTGTGTGTTATACAGGTGTCTCTATATAGAGGGCTGTGTGTTATACAGGTGTCTCTATATAGAGGGAGCTGTGTGTTATACAGGTGTCTCTATATAGAGGGCTGTGTGTTATACATGTGTCTCTATATAGAGGGCTGTGTGTTATACAGGTGTCTCTATATAGAGGGGCTGTGTGTTATACAGGTGTCTATAAAAGGGCTGTGTGTTATACAGGTGTCTCTATATAGAGGGGGCTGTGTGTTATATAGGTGTCTCTATATAGAGGGGCTGTGTGTTATACAGTGTCTCTATATAGAGGGGCTGTGTGTTATAAGGTGTCCTATAGAAGGGCTGTGTGTTATACAGGTGTCTCTATATAGAGGGCTGTGTGTTATACAGGTGTCTCTATATAGAGGGAGCTGTGTGTTATACAGGTGTCTCTATATAGAGGGCTGTGTGTTATACATGTGTCTCTATATAGAGGGCTGTGTGTTATACAGGTGTCTCTATATAGAGGGGGCTGTGTGTTATACAGGTGTCTATAAAAGGGCTGTGTGTTATACAGGTGTCTCTATAAGAGGGCTGTGTGTTATACAGGTGTCTCATATAGAGGGGCTGTGTGTTATACAGGTGTCTCTATAAGAGGGCTGTGTGTTATACAGTGTTATATAAGGCTGTGTTTACAGTCTCAAGGGCTGTTTTATACATGTCTATAAGCTTGTATACAGTCAAGGGCTTTTATAAGGTCTATAAGGCTGTGTTATACATGTCTCAAGAGGCTGGTGTATAAGTCATAGAAGGGCTGTGTTACAGTGCCTATGGGCTTTGTTATAGTGTCTCTAATAGGCTGTTTAACATCTAAAGGCTGGTTACAGGTCTCTATAAGTGTAAAGTGTCTCTATTAGAGGCTGTGTGTTATACAGTGTCTCTATATAAGGCTGTGTGTATACAGGTCTATAAAGGCTGTGTTTATACAGTTCTCATAGAGGCTGTGTGTTATACAGTGCCATAAAGGCGTGTGTTATACAGGTGTCCTATAAAGGGCTGTGTGTTATACATGTTCTATAGAGGCTGTGTTTAACAGTGTCTCATATAGAGGCGGTGTTATACAGTGTCATAGAGGCGTGTGTTATACAGTGTCTATATAGAGGGCTGTGTTTATAAGGTGTCTCTATAGAGGGGCTGTGTGTTATACGGTGTCTATAAGGGCTGTGTGTTATAAGGGTCTATAAAGGCGTGTGTTAAAGGTGTCTATATAGAGGCTGTTGTTATACAGTGTCTCATATAGAGGCTGGTGTTATACAGTGTCTCTATAAAGGGCTGTGTGTTAACAGTGTCTCTATATAGAGGGGCTGTGTGTTATACAGGTGTCTCTATATAAGGCTGTGTGTTATACAGTGTTAATAGAGGCTGTGTGTTATACATGTGTCTCTATATAAGGGGCTGTGTGTTATACAGGTCTCAAGAGGCGTGTGTTATACAGGTTCTATATAAGGGCTGTGTGTTATACAGTGTCTCTATATAAGGCGTGTGTTATACAGTGTCTATAAAGGGCTGTGTGTTAACAGTGTCTCTAATAGAGGGGCTGTGTAGTGTTAATAGTGGTAGTCTCATAAGAGGGCTGTGTGTTATACAGTGTCTATAAAGGGCTGTGTGTTATACAGGTGTCTCTATATAGAGGGGCTGTGTGTTATACAGGTGTCTCTATATAGAGGGGGCTGTGTGTTATACAGTGTCTCTATATAGAGGGGGCTGTGTGTTATACATGTGTCTCTATATAAGGAGGCTGTGTGTTATACATGTGTCTCTATATAGAGGGCTGTGTGTTATACAGGTGTCTCTATATAGAGGGGCTGTGTGTTATACAGGTGTCTCTATATAGAGGGCTGTGTGTTATACAGGTGTCTCTATATAGGGGCTGTGTGTTATACAGGTGCTCTAATAGAAGGGCTGTGTGTTATACAGGTGTCTTATATAGAAGGGCTGTGTGTTATACTAGGTGTCTCTATATAGAGGGAGCTGTGTGTTATACAGGTGTCTCTATATAGAGGGGGCTGTGTGTTACATGTGTCTCTATATAGAGGGGCGTGTGTTATACATGTGTCTCTATAAAGAGGAGCTGTGTGTTATACATGTGTCTCTATATAGAGGGCTGTGTGTTATACAGGTGTCTCTATATAGAGGGAGCTGTGTGTTATACAGGTGTCTCTATATAGAGGGCTGTGTGTTATACAGGTGTCTCTATAATAGGGGGCTGTGTGTTATACAGGTGTCTTATAGAAGGGCTGTGTGTTATACAGGTGTCTCTATATAGAGGGGGCTGTGTGTTATATCAGGTGTCTCTATATAGAGGGGCTGTGTGTTATACATGTGTCTCTATATAGAGGGGCTGTGTGTATACAGGTGTCTCTATAGAGGGGCTGTGTGTTATACAGTGTCTCTATATAGAGGGGCTGTGTTTATACATGTGTCTCTATATAGAGGGGGCTGTGTGTTATACAGGTGTCTCTATATAGAGGGGGCTGTGTGTTATACAGGTGTCTCTATATAGAGGGGCTGTGTGTTATACAGGTGTCTCTATATAGAGGGGCTGTGTGTTATACAGGTGTCTCTATATAGAAGGGCTGTGTGTTATACAGGTGTCTCTATATAGAGGGGGCTGTGTGTTATACAGGTGTCTCTATATAGAGGGGGCTGTGTGTTATACATGTGTCTCTATATAGAGGGGGCTGTGTGTTATACATGTGTCTCTATATAGAGGGGGCTGTGTGTTATACAAGTGTCTCTATATAGAGGGGGCTGTGTGTTATACAGGTGTCTCTATATAGAGGGGCTGTGTGTTATACAGGTGTCTCTATATAGAGGAGGCTGTGTGTTATACAGGTGTCTCTATATAGAGGGGGCTGTGTGTTATACATGTGTCTCTATATAGAGGGGCTGTGTGTTATACATGTGTCTCTATTGTAAGGCAGCGCTTGTCATCATCCTGGGGAATACTCGCTTCGCTGCGCCAAACAATTCACACTTGAAATGTCTTTTCATTATTTTCACAATTTAGCAGTTTATTCTTCATAAACTCCATGTTTCGGGGTCCACTCCGTGGCTCGTCGACACACACATAAACAATATTCGTGAGCCAAGTGGCACACCGGCCCACTTGCTCCATGTACAGCCTCCCGCAAGGTAACAATTGCACAATGTCCAGATCAATGTCCATATGACAACGAGTATTACCTTGTCCGGGTTTGGCTGCTTCAGTCCATTTAGTCCGCCACCACTGCTGCTTTGCGGCTTCCCAGCTGGGTCTCTAGCCGTCGTTCCCTTTAAGGCTACTGGTATGCCTTCACTCTAACATCCAGCCTTCGCCTTCCGGGCTCTTCACTACAGTCCATTTGCCTTCCAAGGCCACTAGCATCCACACAGGATCCAGTCTCTGACCTTTCAGGCAGTCAGGCTTCACTCGGCCTCACTAGGCCTCACACAAACGGTGTCCCCCACACCAGGGAACGGGAACAGGCCTCACGCTCACGCCTATCACTGACACCCCTGTCTCCAATTAAGCAGGGTTTATATACCCTTATACACACACACACACACACACACACACACACACACACACACACACACGACCTGCGCTGATGTCATAGTCATGTGTTCAGACATGTGTGTGCAAAAGGACCTGTGTGATGTCACAGTCATGTGACTAGTAAGACGAGGGGAAAAGAACATGGACAGTCAAAACACACACACTGAGCCATTAACCCCTTAACGACCGCCGATACGCCTTTTAACGGCGGTCATTAAGGGTACTTAAACCACAGCGCCGTTAATTAACGGCGCTGTGGAAAAAGTGAATAGCGCCCCCAGAGGCGCATTTTCTCCGGGGTCTCGGCTGCCGGGGTAGCCGAGACCCCAGAGAACATGAATCGGGTCGGTTTTTACCGACACCGATGTTGCGATCGCCGTTATTAACCCTATAACGGCGACCGCAACAAAAAAAAAAAAAAAATGTGCCATTTAATTTCTCTGTCCTCTGATGTCATCGGACATCAGAGGACAGAGAAAAAGGGTCCCCGGGACCCCCACTGTGGCCCCGAACCCTCCTCATGGCCCCAGGGCCCTCCGGTGTCCCCCGGTGCCGGCGCCATGCTTTAAAATGGCGGGCGCACGAGTGCTGCGCCCGCCGCGAGGTGACGGGGGGATGGGCGATTTTCTCTGGGGTCTCGGCTGCCTGGGGTAGCCGAGACCCTAGAGAACATAATAGGGGCCCCCCCAATCACCACTCTTTTGCGATCGCCATATACTGGCGATCGCAAAAGAGAAATCAATGCTGCGATCCTGCCTGTAAATTTCTCTCCCCTCTGATGTGATCGCAATCAGAGGGGAGAGAAATAGTGTCCCGGGACCCCCGATCTCACCCCCCCTGTACCTGGAGGGTCCCGTGTCCTCCGATCCCCCCCCGGTGCGGTCCGATCCTCCCCCTCGCCTCCGGTCCTCCCCCTGGCCTCCGTTCAGCCGGCGTCTTCTTCCAGTAAAAAAAAAATGGCGGGCGCATGCGCAGTGCGCCCGCCGAATCTGCCTGGCGGCAAATTCAAAAAAATATTCATTCATTCTCTAAAAGTACATTTTGATCACTGTGATAAACTATCACAGTGATCAAAATAAAAAAAAACAGTACATAAACCCCCCCTATATCACCCCCTTGGTTAGGTACATATAATAAAATAAAGAAATTTTATTTATTTTCATTTTCCATTAGGGTTAGGGTTAGGGTATAATTAGGGTTATAATTAGGGTTAGGGTTATAATTAGGGTTGGGATTAGCGTTAGGGTTAGGCTGGGTTCATACTGCGTTATGGCAGTCCGTTAACGCTGCCATTCACCCGCATTTGAGGGCGCATCGCGACGCATGCCGCTTTACGTAAAGCGGCATGCGTTCGCGACGTGCCGTCATTCAGTGACGGAGCCTCGGACACGGCCTGCAGCGTCTGGGCTCCATCACCGCTAGCGCAAATGAATCATCGCTGATTCCTCTGCGCTAGTGAGTATAGCATAACGCGATCGCGTTATGCTATACCGTTACCAGCCCGTCAACGCTATGTGTTGAATGGGCTGGTAAAGCGCAATATGAACCCAGCCTTAGGGTTAGGGTTATAATTAGGGTTAGGGTTGGAATTAGGGTTAGGGTTACAACTAGGGTTAGGGTTACAATTAGGGTTAGGGTTACAATTAGGGTTAGAGTTAGAATTAGGGTTGGTATTAGGGTTAGGGTTGAGATTAGGGTTAGGGGTGTGTTGGGGTTAGGGTTGGAGCTAGAATTGAGGGTTTCCACTATTTAGGCACATGAGGGGGTCTCCAAAAACGCAGTGGCGTTCAAAAAGTCAAATGGCGCTCCCTCCCTTCCGAGTCCTGCCGTGTGCCCAAACAGTGGTTTACCCCCACATATGGGGTATCAGTGTACTCAGGACAAATTGGACAACAACTTTTGTGGTCTAATTTCTCCTGTTACCCTTGGGAAAATAAAAAATTAGGGACTAAACGATCAGGTTTGTGGAAAAAATATGATTTTTTATTTTCACGCCCGGGCGTTATAAACTTCTGTGAAGCACTTGGAGGTTCAAAGTGCTCACCACACATCTAGATAAGTTCCTTAGGGGGTCTAGTTTCCAAAATGGGGTCACTTGTGGGGGTTTCCACTGTTTAGACACATCAGGGCCACTATAAACGCGACATGGCGTCCAGCCAATTCTGCGTTGAAAAAAGTCAAACGGTGTTCCTTCCCTTCCAAGCTCTGCCATGCACCCAAACAGTGGTTTACCCCCACATATGGGGTATCAGCGTACTCAGGACAAATTTTACAAAAACTTTTGGGGTCTTGTTACCCTTGGGAAAATAAAAATTGGGGTGAAAAGATTGTTTTTGTGGAAAAAATATGATTTTTTATTTTCACGGCTCTACGTTACAAACTTCTGTGAAGCACTTGGAGGTTCAAAGTGCTCACCACACATCTAGATAAGTTCCTTAAGGGTCTAGTTTCCAAAATGGGGTCACTTGTGGGGGGTTTCCACTGTTTAGGCACATCAGGGGCTCTCTAAACGCGACATGGCGTCCAGCCAATTCTGCATTGAAAAAGTCAAACGGCGCTCGTTCCCTTGCGACCTCTGCCGTGCGCCCAAAAGTGGTTTACCCCCACATATGGGGTATCGGCGTATTCAGGAGAAATTGCACAACAAATTTTGTAGTTCATTTTTTCTTTGAACAGTTGTGAAAATAGAAAAAATTGGTTCCGAAGTAAAGCTTTTGCAAAAAAAGTTAAATGTTAATTTTTTCCTTCCACATTGCTTCAGTTCCTGTGAAGCACGTAAAGGGTTAATAAACTTCTTGAATGTGGTTTTGAGCACCTTGAGGGATGCAGTTTTTAGAATGGTGTCACTTTTGGCTATTTTCTATCATATAGACCCCTCAAAGTGACTTCAAATGTGATGTGGTCCCTAAAAAAAAATGGTGTTGTAAAAATGAGAAATTGCTGGTCAACTTTTAACCCTTATAACTTCGTAACAAAAAAAAATTTTGTTCCCAAAATTGTGCTGATGTAAAGTAGACATGTGGGAAATGTTATTTATTAAGAAATTTGTGTGACATATCTCTCTGATTTTAGGGCATAAAAGTTGAAAATTTAAAAATTGCTAAATTTTCAAAATTTTCGCCATGTTTCCGTTTTTTTCATAAATAAGCGCAAGTCAGATAAAAAATTTTTTACCACTAACGTGAAGTACAATATGTCACGAAAAAACAATCTCAGAATCAGCGGGATTCGTTAAAGCGTTCCAGAGTTATAACCTCATAAAGTGACAGTGGTCAGAATTGTAAAAATTGGCCCGGTCATTAAGCTGCAAAATGGCTCTGTCACTAAGGGGTTAAAGGAATGCCAGCCAAGGGCTGCATTACATATTCCCCCCCTCTGCTCAAGCTTGTGGGGTTGAACACATAATATATCCAATCACCTCACCCCACAGTTCACACAGAGACCATGTACTTGTCCATTGCTCTGTTCAGCCCCGGAACATTAGTCAATGACATTCGTTCATTCCTTAGGGACCTACCGTCTGTCATTGTCACAGACTTCGTCCAGTCACATTTCCGGGTCGTAACCTTGTCAGGTCTCCCTCCCCCCCCCCCCGCTCCCAGCGGTCAATCGTAACCTTGTCAGGTCTTGCCTGGGTATCTAAGGTCCGGTTAGACTTCGTACTGTCCCGTACTCTATCGGGTCGTCTGTATGGGCCTCTCAAATCTGAGTTACTGGGGGTCTCACTACCTCTAAACCTACGCCCACTACCCTCAGGACTAGTGTTGAGCGATACTGCTCGATATCTAAAAATATCGTATCGAAATGGTATCGCCGATATCACTAAATATCGTCGATATCCGATTCCGATACCGGAAGTCCAATGTAAGTCTATGGGAACCAAATATCGACATTAAAAAAAAAAACATTCTTGCCTTGTTGGTTAATTGTACATGAAGGAAAACAACAAAGATAATGTAGAATGTATTGTGGAAGGTTGAAGAGACAATAAAGGCATAGATGTTTAACCCAATCAAATGGAATAGCATTAATATATATTTTTTTGGAAATACGTTTGGATTGACTAACAAATTGACAATGTTGTTAACCTTTTTTCTATTTTGGCAAATATGTATGTTTCACAACTTCCATGCTCTTCACCTTTTTAACTTTTGCCAGTGCCACACTTTCTCCTTCATAATCTTCAGCAGCATCATCTTTCTCATCAAATTATTCTTCATCTTCACCTTCTTAATCTTCTTCTTAAACTTCTTGCTATTCATGTTTTTGTTTACATTACTCATATTGTTATTATTAAACTAATTAATCTTCTTCATATTCAAATTCTTCATCTTCTTCCTCTTCATCTTCTTCATCATATTCTTATTTGTGACAGAGATTCCTGTACTTGTAATCTGTAAAAGTATGATTTTTTCATCCTTCCGTTCTTGCTGTCACAAAAGATTTAAATTACAACAGTATTTGTCCGTGTTCAGTTTAGCCTGCAGCAGCAGGCATTTTCCAGGGGCACCACGAGGAGGAACGGACTCACCCCCATACACTGCTTAGTCTTCTTCTGCTTAGAATTTAGAGTATATATTTTGCTCTTCATTTTGGTGTTATACTTCATGTTCTTCTGCTTTTTGATCTTTTGCTTATTGTGTCGGGGTCGTAACGACAAACCACTCATCCTCCAGTCACTCCAAATTAGACTAAGAGCACGGGTCGACCGAGAATGAATCAGGCAATACGCTGGTTCAGACTTCAGAACGTGCCCTAAAGAAAATGGTGCTATTAGGCGGCCATCTCCAGTAAGCACTGAACTTTTTATTCACGTACATAAGATTACATACACAGAATATTGGGGTGGAGTAAAGGCGGGATTGAGGAGAAAGAGATATGCTGAGTCATCCTAATTGGTCCTTAGATCTTCTTCTAAGTCCTCCTTGATGTGTTGTCATCCTCAGTTTCGTTTCTTGAAGAAAGATTCTATTGTTCTCGTGTATCATGTGTTTCCTCAATTCTCCAAAGGTGGGGGCATTTCAGTAGATCCTAGTTCAATTTAGTGTAATACAGTGATAGGACACAAGATGGAGACAAACACCAGCAGATACTAACATTGTCCTAAAATAAGTTTCAATCTGAATAATATCATTTAAGGGAAACTTAGTGTTTACAAAATACATATACACACTATAAATATAAAAGTATAGTAGAAAATTATATTTTACCTTGACAATCCCCCCTAAACACTAAGTTTTTCCCTTAATTTATGCGGCCTTCGAGACTGTCCATGTGTGGGGACAGGGGTAATGGATTTCTTCGCTTGGTCATTTTAGAAACTGGCCCCTTATGGACCGCCCCCAAACAACCAAGTCCCTACCAAACATGCACATGGAGTTCTCCCACTATCCCTAAACTAAATCTCTTATTTCCATTTGTATTTTGTTATAGGGGGTTTTATCAGGTTTATCCTGTGGAATACATTTCTCCATATCACCCTTATCAGTGTCTTCATATAGTAGCGACACAACTTCCTAATGAAAAAAAGTACCTGAGGAGGCGGCTGCATTGGTCACAGCTTTCCTATACATAGATATCACACAACATAGAATTATCAATCCTAGCACCAAAAGCCCTGTTACCACTAAGCAGGCTTGTTGGAGAAATTCTTTAAGTCCTCCAAGCCATCTTAAGAAGAAAGAGGTATCTACTTCTGCATTGGCTTTTATTTCCTGAGCCAGATTTTTAATCTCTGTAAGGGCCACTATAGTTTTACCATTGACTCCAGAATTCTGAGGAATATAAGTACAAAATTCTTCCCCTATCATCCCACAGACTTCATCTTTTTCAGCTAGAATCATGTCAATGGCCAGTCTATTTTGAAGAGTCAGTCTTTTGTTTTGGGCCCAGTTTCTCAACTATATCCTGGAAAGCATCTTGACTAAAATTGATATTGATAAATCTTTGCTCAGTGTAGTATATATATTTTATCCAATCTACATTGTAATTGATCTGCACAGTTGGGATGAGAGAACGGAAACCCGCCAGGATCTGATTCTGAGCTTTGTATTCGTCTGGGACCCCCCTAGGAACACCTATGGGATCCATATAAACTTTGGGATCCTCAGCATAACCGGTGTGCAACTGACCCAGACTCCTTCTTTTTCTGGATATCAGTGGAGCTAGATTCTCGGATCCAGACTCTTTCTCACGTGTCTTTTAATGACTACCCAGTCTCCAGACTGCAGACTGCAGACTCCCAGGATCCTGGTTCGGATCTGGAAGAGAACTGAAAACATTATCATATACTTTCTTGAGTCTTTTATGCAAATCCCTTACATATGAGCTTAATACATGGTTACTTATTTCCAATGCTTGGGAAAAGAAACATCCTAAACTAGGCACTTTGCCAAATAATACTTTATACGGAGAAAGTCCAGTTTTTCTACTTGGAGTGTACCTTACTGAATATAGGGCTAATGGTAAACATTCAGGCCAAGATTTCCCTGTTTCAGCCATGGCCTTTTAGATTTTTAACTTCAATATCCTATTTAGTCTTTCTACTTTTCACTGCTTTGTGGTAATATGGGGTGTGGAAAACTTGTTGAATTCCCAGAGCTGTCAAGACTTCATTCATTATTTCACCTGTGAAATGTGTACCTCTGTCACTTTCGATCACCTCTGGTACTCCATACCTGCACACCACCTCCACAAGCAGCTTCTTTGCGGTTGCCGCAGCCGTAGCCTTGGCAATCGGGAAAGCCTCCAGCCAACCTGAGAATAAATCAAAAACACACCAACACGTACTCCCATGAACCTGATTTTGGCAACTGAATATAATCAATCTGCAGTCTCTGGAAAGAATACAAGGGCCGAGGGTGTGTTTGGGTGGTGTCTTGACTACCCTTCTCTGATTATGTGTAGCACATACCATGCATCCCTGGATCAAACCTTCTATACAGGTGGAAAAGCCTGGTGCCTCCCAATGCTTCTGCATCACGCTCATTACAGCAGTTTTGGACTGGTGGGTTGGCCCATGTAACATCTGGGCGACCGCAGGGTACAACGCTCTTGGAAGGCATCGGCGCATCCCTCTTCCCCATACCCCAGTTGCTGCATTCAGACATGCACCTTCTTTTTCCCACTTTTCTACTTCCTCCTGGCGCACCTGAGCCTGCATCTGGGCTAAGGCATCCTCCGACACAAAGGGATTTTTGGGAGCGCTTACCTGGTGCATCGTTACCCCTTGGAGTGGTCTACTGGCTGCTGTTTTTGCTGCTGCATCGGCCATTTTGTTTCCTTTACTCACCTGATCAGTGCATCTGGTATGTGCTTTAACTTTTATGACAGCTACTTCTTTTGGTAATTGTAATGCATCAATTAACTGCTGGACTGCGTCAGCATTTTTAATGGGATGTCCTGCTGCCATCAGGAATCCTCTAGATTTCCAAATTGGACCCAAATCATGAGCTATACCGAATGCGTATCTAGAATCTGTGTAGATGTTAACAATTCTACCTTCAGCTATCTTACAGGCCTCGGTCAGAGCCTTAAATTCAGCCTCCTGGGCCTACTGATATGGGAGCATTGGTTCTGCTTTGATTACTGCATTCAGGGAGACAATGGCATACCTGGTGTGGAAGGTACCTGAGTCATCTTGGTAGCGAGTTCTACAAAAGATTTAAAGTCAACATTAAGTCTTTCAGTTTCAAACACTGTGGGTAGGCCTGCTGTTTCCTGTGCCATAAGCTGAACATAATCATAAGGAATCTCCTCTCTTGGATCTTCTTTGTACAATACTGTACAATACCTGACCTCCCCCCTAGATCCGAGAGAGGTAACAATGTGACAGGATTAAGTGTGGTACATCTCTGCAAAGAAACATTTGGAGGCATTAAAAGTGCACATTGCAATCGAAGATGACGTGCAGCTGAAAGATGTGCCGACTGCACCTGGTTCAGTATGGTGTATACATCATGAGGTGTAAGTGCTGTCAGTGGATAATCAAGAACGATATCTGATAATTTGTGGAGCAATAGTCCTACAGCATGTATTGCCCGTACACAGGACGGGGCACCTCTAGCCACTGCATCTAGTCTTCCACTGAAACAGGCCACTGGCCTTTGATTGTCACCATGTAACTGAGTCAATACCCCTGCCGCGTGTCCCTGCTGTTCATGGAAATACAGGGTGAATAGTAGTTCATAGTTGGGGATTCCTAGCGCTGGAGCTGCCACAATCCTGTTTTTGAGAGAAAAATAAAAACAGTCTATACCTTCAGGAGTTAGTTTAAAAAGCACAATGGTGATACAGTCATAGAGAGGCTGCATGAGGATTGATACAGCATGAATCCACTGCCTGCAGTAGAAAATCAGTCTAAGAAATATCCTAAGAGCGGCAACATTAACAGGAATAGGAAAATTCTGTACAGCTTCTTTGCGAGCGCTGGTCAGATGTCGTTCCCCTGGTATAATGCAATGTCCCAAAAAGATAACTGAAGATTTACAAAATTGCAGTTTATCCTTCAACGCTTTACAACCTGCTTGATACAGAAACAACATAAGTAATATTGTTGCAATACTACACTGTTTCCTGGAGGGGGCACAAATCAGTAAATCATCAACATATTATAAAAATAACATTGGCAAAATCAATAACTGTAAACTAAGCAGCATCCTGAGATATCTGGAACAAAAGTGTATATATATATATATTAGACACCACTGGAGTTTCCAGATCAGTAGCTGCATTAACTGCCCATAATTTTTGTACCAACCCGTACACAGGGTTAAGTTGAAGGGGGGCTGGAGTTTGCTATGTGGGCACTGATAAGAACTGTCCTTGGACCTGCAGCTGCCTGCTTGCAAAATGTGGGCTAGAACTACTCCTGGCTGGTTTTTTTTTCTGATACAGAACAAGCTGAATTCTTCTAACTTTTTTTTTTTATATTTTTTTTTTTTTAATACATTGTTCGGAGTGGACAGGGAAAACATACAGGATTACATTCTGGACAGCTTCAGTAAGTAATTGTTGGGACCTAGGCATATTAGTAGAAGTATATCGTGATTTCATTGCATATATTGCATATTGACACGGCAACTGTCCTGCTCTGGTTGCTGGGACCTGTCCTATTTCTTCCTGGCCATACGTCTGTATATACGAATTAGATTCGTCCTGTATCATGGGTCCGCCTTTCTGTGAAATTGTTGCGGCCAGTCCTCCAGCATAGTGGAGTTGATTATTTGCAGCATTTACTATGACCCCAACATGTTGTTTCGTAAAATCCCCTGTCCTTATCCTAAAGAGTACATCATGACGGTGGGGTCCAGGAATAACATTGGAATATATTTCCTGAAAATCTTCTCTTTCCTCTGTGTACTAGCAACGTCTAGCGACACGACTCCACAAAGAGTGCTCCGCCCCAGTCCCGGTGCCACAGTGACAGTCCCAACCGGACAACACTCAATACGCGCCCGCAACCGTAACAACACACCACATCCCAAAAGACCACATTGACCCCGCGGTGACACCACCAACTGTGTGTGCACAGCGGTTCCCCGAATCTGCAGGGGAATCTTTTTAGTGACGGGGAGCTGGAGAGTTGTCTGTAATTACTGAATTTTCTGCCCCCGTGTCCACCTGGAACTCAACCTCATGTCCCCCTAGTAGGTTCACCTGTACTGTGCAATTAGGAATGGGGGGTAAGGAGACAAGGGGGCTCATGCGCAAGCTACCTCTTTTTGCCTGCACTAAATCATGTTGTGCCCCCTGTGCTATTCTGGCTAGATCCTCTGCTTTAACTGATCTCTAATCCGGTCTACTTACTTTCAGTTTTTCCTTGTCACTTCTTTTTTTTTTTTTTTTTTTTTTTATGCCATTCATATAAAACTTGCTAGAACTTTCTCACTAGTCTTGTTTTCTTTGACAAAACCCATTTCCACCCAAGTTTTTCTTAGAGTCCAGAAATAATCTTTTGGCTCTTTCCTGAACTCTGTCCTCTAGTGTAACTTCCTTTCTCTGCCTGTCTATTTGCTTCTCACATACTCTGACCTTCGATTCTTACGTACTGTGTCTATTCCAAAAACATAAAACTGTTGCATTCTTTCCTGTGCATCCTCACGAATACCCGACGGGAGGGGTCAAACCACTGCGTAGTTTGTGTGTCCTCTCTCCCTCAGCCTGCAGGTTGCTTATCTGTAGAATGACCTTGGTGTACAGCAAAATACCATCTCGCTGCTGCCAGCACTTATCTCTGCTTGCTGTCACTGACTTCTGCATTCTTAGATCAGTTCCTACAAATATAACACTTGTATATCTCATTTATCAATCTATTGTATCTAGCTTCATCTGCCAATTTTCCCTTTTTCTGTTTTCTATCCCACATCTAACCAATCATAACAGTTTTCATTCCCTGGGCGGGTGACATAGAGATAAAATATCCCTTTTCCCCTAAGTTTAATATATTGATCCCTTGAAATCATTCCTATCACAGTTGAATATTTGATAGAAATCGAACTTAAAGATAACCACAGGGGTTGTAGTATTAACCCAGAAGGTGGGCATACTGACACTACTGGAGATCAGGATATAGCTCAAAAGGATATGTATATCAGAAACTTCATGACTGCTGATTAATCTTGTCCTTCTTGCAATGGGAGGTGTGAATCCAGGTGCTCTTGCCCTCGAGCTTCGGGCAGTAGGGGTGGACAGGATCACAGAGTAGGGACCCTCAAATCTGGGCTGGAGACAGTCTCTTCCCATAAATTTTTTATGTATACAAGGTCACCAGGCGAGAAATCGTGCACCGTGTCACCTGTAAATTCTGGGAGAGAAGCAGACACTATAGAGTGGGTGTTAGTTAACTCTTTAGACAAAGCAATCACAAATTTACTACTTTATCATTGGTTTCAAATAATTCCTGGTGCCTAATGTCTTCTGTTTTTAACATACCAGCATGATGGAGTATTGAATGTATGGTGGCCCGAAGGGTGGCCCGTGACTCATTTGAGTTTAGAGGATCATGGACTGGACCTGCTGCATGGATGATGATATCAGCGGGAAGGTCCCCTGCATGGGTTGTCAGAGTCTGTCCAGGTGGCAAAGGGTCATGAGTGTATATATGAGCCATGCATTCTGCAGTGACAATGGGACCACCTGCTTGGGCTATTAATAGAGCCAAACCCCCTTTATTGGAGCAGTTGGAGTTGGCAGGACTAACTATAGCACCAACCCGATGTGTCAGGATATCACCGTACCCTATGGATAATGTCATTGGATTTCCGTTGCGGTCTGTGTAATGCTGTGAATGGTAGGGATACCAGTTTTCAAGTACACCGGGAGCTGGGGGCCTGACCAGATTTTCCGTGAACCTTACAGAGCGACTGTCCTCTCTGAGGATTTGTGAAGGAGAGGAAGGTGCCTTATCTCTGAAGTAGGGTGGAATAGGCCCTAGGACCAGGGGTTGACAATAATGGTGGGGGAATGGAGGAGGGAAGAAAAGATACTGGTGCTGCTGGGGATAGTGGTGGCTGTTGAGGGGCCCACCCCTCTTCTATCTCCTGATCCTCCTCCCCTTCATTAGATCCCATAATATCATGGCGGCGGCTTCGGATCATTGTTTGAAAAACTGAAGATTCATGCATTGCAGCAATGGCCGGGTTGGGGTGTGTGAAAGGGAACAATGGTGTTGCATCTGGTGCCATATTGGGAGCTGTGGCCTGCACAGGTGCGGGCGGGGGCTGGTAGTAGGCCCTGGTTGGTATCAGCAAGGGATATAGGCCTGACTGGGTGTGCTTGGGTGTCCCAAGATGGCCGCCGGAGGAGATGGGGTGTTGGCCATTTCCGGGTGTATTAAGATGGCCACTGGGTTTACCAAAATGGCCGCTGGGTGTGGGAGGGGCGATGGACTGGGCATTACACCAGGAGCGACCCGCCCCACAAACACGGCAGGTCCTCCGCCCAGGGCGGATTCTGTTCACCACACACATGACAGGTCCAACCTCCCTTTGTTCTAAGATCGGCACCATTATAGGGCGGTGGCCGAGGGCTTGGAGCGGCCATTTTAGTTACATCAACAAGATCATATGCAGAGCATTTTACATATCCGAACAAAGGCTCAGCACTTTCCGAACCTCCTTATTCCATCTACCTCTTTCCAACCCTCAACTTTCAAATCATTTACTACTCTCAAATGTGCTCGGCTTGATACAAGAGCCCCTGATTTCTCAACTTTCCCTCATTCTGTGCGACAAAGTCTTTCCACACTGAAGGCTGAAGCCTGCCTGTACTCGGCAAGCTCATTATCTTAACAGCCTTCTTGCCTCCACGTGATTTCATCAATTCAACCACCCCCAAAGCACCACCCTCTAACTTGTGGGTTTTGTTTGATTTAAACATGCGCATCATAATATTAACAGAGTGTAATGATCTGTCGCGACTCAGACCACCGGCGTCACTCGCAGGTCACCACCCGTCACTGCAGAGTCCCCCTCAATACTGTGACAAGACAAAGAGTCTTCCTCTATTTGTCCCTTCCCTAACTGTGGATGGTGACTTTACAGCGCAGTACACCGTGACACTCTACACAGCACAGAGTCCCCCTCCATATGCTGACACCTGGGCTTCTCCTAATGAGACTTCCCGGGTTAGACAAAGAGTCCTCCTCTATTTGTCACTTTCTCAGACGAAGAGCCCTCCTCTATTCTGTCTCCTAAGGAAATTTGGTTATGCGCACCCCTACCACAATTCTCTACAAGATGCTAGAAATTTAGACACTACCAAATAATCACGGGAGGCAACTATCTGCATAAAAGTACAGTGACTGGAGGAGGAGGAACGTGGTAATTTTCACGAGAACGTGCAGGAATGCAACATCACTCGGTCAGACTTGCTGGTTCGTGGCGTGGGATTGCCCTTGGTCTCACCACTCAACCGGTCACCCCTCCAACCAATGGACAATACGACAGGACCAAACAGTGACTGACACACAGGCAAGTGGGACGCATATAAAGTATATGATCCCAACTTACCGTGTTCAACGGAGGCTGCAGTCCTCGCACTCAGTCACCGCGGGCACCACCGCAAAGTCCTCAAGACGGGTCCGGACGGGCGGCAATCCACGGCCCCACGTGTTAGGCGCCAATTGTCGGGGTCGTAACGACAAACCACTCATCCTCCAGTCACTCCAAATTAGACTAAGAGCACGGGTCGACCGAGAATGAATCAGGCAATACGCTGGTTCAGACTTCAGAACGTGCCCTAAAGAAAATGGTGCTATTAGGCGGCCATCTCCAGTAAGCACTGAACTTTTTATTCACGTACATAAGATTACATACACAGAATATTGGGGTGGAGTAAAGGCGGGATTGAGGAGAAAGAGATATGCTGAGTCATCCTAATTGGTCCTTAGATCTTCTTCTAAGTCCTCCTTGATGTGTTGTCATCCTCAGTTTCGTTTCTTGAAGAAAGATTCTATTGTTCTCGTGTATCATGTGTTTCCTCAATTCTCCAAAGGTGGGGGCATTTCAGTAGATCCTAGTTCAATTTAGTGTAATACAGTGATAGGACACAAGATGGAGACAAACACCAGCAGATACTAACATTGTCCTAAAATAAGTTTCAATCTGAATAATATCATTTAAGGGAAACTTAGTGTTTACAAAATACATATACACACTATAAATATAAAGTATAGTAGAAAATTATATTTTACCTTGACAATTGTTCTTCTGTCTCTTGTTCTGTATCTTGTAGTTTGTCTTAACCTTCTTTGTCCTGTTGGTGATCTTCTTCTGGGTAATCTTTTATTTTTTCTTTGTGATGGTGTTCAGGCTGGTTGGCTTCATGCTCGTCGTCCTTGTTGTCGTCATCTTCTTCTGGGTGGTCTTTAAGGTCGTCTAATTTCCGAGAAACAGCTGACGTTACTGGAACCCTGACGGGTATCAGATGGAGCAAGAGACAATGGAAGTAACGAGTACCAGCTGACGTTACTGTGACACGGTTACTAAGCAGGAGGTACCTGTGCTCCAAAGCACTACCAAGGACCAGCAGACGTTGCTGGAACTCGGATACGGAGATGGAGGCACCTAGGCCAAAAGCACTGGGGAGAACCACTTGACGGTACTGGACCCCGGACGGGTAGCAGAAGGAAAAGAGGCAATGTCACAACCGAGTACCAGCTGACGTTACTGTGACACGGTTACTAAGCAGGAGGTACCTGTGCTCCAAAGCACTACCAAGGACCAGCAGACGTTGCTGGAACTCGGATACGGAGATGGAGGCACCTAGGCCAAAGGCACTGGGGAGAACCACTTGACGGTACTGGACCCCGGACGGGTAGAAGAACGCACACATGAAAATGTAAGTTGACAGGACGCAAGCCGTCCGCAGTTACCGAATCACACAGTCCTACAGTGGGTGCTTATCCTATTGTCACAATGGAAACCGCCTTTATTTACATATCCCACAGCACACATAGGAATCACCTAAACTGCAGGCACCATAGAGTCGGCTAACCCGAATGCAACACGACAGCACAACTTATTGGAGGATAATTGACGTTCACACTGCCAGGAAACAGCTGTCGTGCTGTAACCAGGCTGGCCAGGAGTCAGTACCCCTGCCAATTACTTACGAGCAACAAATGGCGGTGTTGTAGCCCAGGGAGTAGAGTTCAGGTGGTAGAAAGATGAACATAACAGGAGACATGGAAAACGTTGCCAACCAGTTATTTAATCTGAAAACGGACAGGCAAATTCAGGTGAGATCCATGCCTTGTTCATTTTCAGAAAAGTAAGCCGGTCTACATTCTCTGAGGATAGTCGCATGCGACGGTCTGTTACTACACCACCTGCAGCACTAAAGACACGCTCAGATAATACACTGGCAGCAGGGCAAGCCAGCACCTCCAATGCATACTGGCTAAGCTCTGGCCATGTATCCAACTTAGAGACCCAAAATTTGAAAGGGGAAGAGGCATCTGGGAGTACACTTAGAGGGAAAGCCAAGTAGTCTGTCACCATCTTACGGAAATGTTTCTTCCTGGTGACTGGAGCCGTCTCGGATGGTGTAGACCTTGCTGGCGCTGTCACAAAACTTTGCCACATTTGTAACATACAGTTCTTGCCCTGTGCAAAGGCGCTGCTTCTGCTCCCTCTTGTTGTAGAGGTGTCTACACTGCCTCGACGCACAGAGCTGCATTGTAAAGCAGTAGCAGCAGCAGCAGCTCTCTCGGCTGGAATGTACAACAGTATGGATTGCACCAGTGTGTCTTGGTACTCCTGCATTTTAGGGTCCCGGTTCACGGTGTGATGAGGGTTTGTAAGTTGTCCCGGTAGCAAGGGTCTAGGAGGGTGTACACCCAATAATCTGACGTGCTGAGAATGTGGGCGATGCGGCGGTCGTTTCTCAGGCACTGAAGCATGAAATCAACCATGTGCTGCAGACTCCCAACTGGCCACAAAGGCTGTCATCTGGAAGAGGCATCATCTCTGTCTCCTCTGCATCACCCCACCCTCGCTCTACATACTGACTAGAGCGTTGTGTACCTCCCTCTGTAGGGATTTCTTCCTCCTCCATTGACTCCTCCTCCTCCTCATCCTCCTCACAAAGTGAGCCCTGCCCAGCCCTTTGTGAGGAACCACGTTGCGCTGACTGTCCTGAAGGTAATTGAATTTGTGACTCCTCATCCTCCACCTCTTCCAAAACCTCTTCCTTATTCAGTGATTTCTGAAGCAGGCAGATAAGGGGGACAGTCATGCTGACTAGTGCATCATCTGCACTCGCCATCCGCGTTGAGACATCAAACGCACGCAAAACGTCGCAGATGTCCTTCATAGAGGCCCACTCAGTAGTGGTGAAGTGTGAACGGCGCAAATTGCGAGTTGATTGCGCCTGTTGCAGCTGATACTCCATTACTGCTGGCTGCTGCTCACACAACCGCTCCAACATATGTAACGTGGAATTCCACCTGGTGGGTACGTCACATATGATGCGATGTTCAGGAAGGCGAAATCTGACTTGCAGAGCTGCAATGCGCGATCTGGCCATGCTGGAACGTCGCAAGTGAGCGCACTCTAGGCGGACCTTGTGCAGCAGTGCATCAAGATCCGGATAGTCCCTCAAAAAACTCTGCACGACCAAGTTGAGCACATGTGCCAGACATGGTATGTGAGTGAGGTTGCCAAGGCCCAGAGCTGCCACCAGATTTCGGCCATTGTCACACACTACCAAGCCTGGCTGGAGATTAGCTGACAAAAACCACACGTCGCTCTCCTGCTTGATGGCATCCCAGAGCTCCTTAACTGTGTGGCTTCGATTCCCCATGGGAATTAATTTCAGGACGGCCTGTTGACGTTTGGCCACGGCTGTGCTCATATCGGTCGCAACAGGTAAGCGTTCACGGGTCCATGTGGAGGTAGACCGTGACGGCTCGTGCAGCGATGATTCTGAGGAACTGGAGTAGGAGGAGGAATCAATGTGCACAGACTGGATTCCTGCAATCCTTGGAGTTGGCAGAACACGTACAGCGCCACTGGCAAGATCTGTACCCGGCTCCACAACATTGACCCAATGGGCAGTGAGGGAAAGGTATCGTCCCTGGCCAAGGGTACTGGTCCATGCATCGGTGGTCAGGTGGACCCTGCTACTGACGGCGTTTAGTAGCGCATGTTTAATGTTTCCCTCGACATGTTTTTGCAGAGCAGGGACAGCTTGTCTGCTGAAATAAAATCGGCTTGGCACATTATATTGTGGGACTGCCAATGCCATAAAGTTCCTGAAACTGTCAGTCTCCACCAGCCTGAATGACAGCATTTCAAGGGACAGGAGTTTTGCAATGCCAGCATTCAGAGCCTGTGCTCGTGCATGGTTTGCCGAGTATGGCCGTCTTTTATCCCATGCCTGTGTTACCGATGGCTGTTTTGTGGTCTGGGAGTGTGACGATGACTGTGAACTTGCTGCAGTGGGTGGAATAACAGTTTGTCTATGGACAACAGTGACCAAGGTTTCTTCCATGGAGATCCTGTGAGGAAGCCGAACCAGGTGTGTGAGAGCTGGAGGTAGAGGCTCGAACATGACCTAAAGATGTAGGTGCTGCTGTAGGTTGGCCTACATCTCCAGTGTGTCTTTGTAACTCAGCTACGTGCTTTGTCCGTACATGTTTCCACATATTTGTGGTATTCAGGTTCCTGATATTTTTACCTCTTTTAACTTTTTGCTTGCATTGAACATAGCAAATATCAGATACAAGTCTGTCAAAAAAGGACCACGCAGTGCAAGTCATGGGAGCGCCAATTTTGACATTTTTAAGAGAACTGCTCCCAACAGGTGCCAAACTGGAGGCTACAGGCAAGCGAGTCTGCAGCCTACCTATCCCTCCTCTTTGTACCGTTGGGACAATCTCTCCCTCAGAGCTGCTCCCACCACCTTCCTGTTGCTCACGCCATGTTGGGTCTCGGACTTCATCATCTCACTACCCTCTTCCAATACCTGCTGCTGTTGGATGGTCTGGGCAGCACCATGCTCCACAAAACCTGGCACCTGAGTCTCATCATCATCATAAGATGCGTTCTGCGGTGTGCTGTCCATCGGCACTGGCTCACCCGCCTCTTCAGATTGAGAGAGACACAGCTGTTGCGCATCACTGCATACTCCCTCTTCTTCAAATTGCAGAATGCTGCTTGCCTGTGCCCGTGTTTGCGAGCCAACAGATTCTGAGAACAGAAGCAGAGACTCAGCTGTCTCCTGTACAGAACTCTCTGACTGCCTGGGCAATTTGACAGGCGGTGAACAGACAGATGGTTGCTCAACAGTGTTGTGTTCCTGAGAGGAGGTGGAAGGAATTGAAGTCGATGCATTGACTGCCATCCAACCAACAACGGCTTCAATTTGTTCTTCCCGCAGCAGGGGGGGCACGCCGAGCTCCTACCAAAGTGCGTATAAAGGAACGCTCACTGGGAAAACTGGTGGATGCTGTGTCACTGAGGGCGGCAGCAGCCACAGAATCCCCACGTCCTCTCCCTGCTGAAACTCCACGGCCACGACCACGTGCCTTACTCACTGACTTGTTCATCTTGGTGTTAAGTATGCAGGGAAAGAAAGTCAGAAAGTTTATTAAAGGCCCTAAAGTGTGGTTATTACGCAGAGACTGAAGTGAACACTGAAACACAACTGTTCACAATCTGTGAAAGGCTACTCCTTTGTCTACTTCTATAGTGTTTGCAACCAATGTATTGGATACGGATGGAAGCGCGTCACACTAATAGATTAGATTTTAAATGGAATGGAGCAGAACCAATTGGAGATAAATGAAAAGGATGAGCCACTGAGACACGCTCAGCAGAGTACAAGCAGCAGTGCTTGAACAAGTAACTGGAGCGTGATGTGCACTCAAAAAATAAAAAACACAGACTGAAGTGAACACTGAAACACAACTGTTCACATCTGTCAAAGGCTACTCCTTTGTCTACTTCTATAGTGTTTGCAACCAATGTATTGGATACGGATGGAAGCGCGTCACACTAATAGATTAGATTTTAAATGGAATGGAGCAGAACCAATTGGAGATAAATGAAAAGGATGAGCCACGAGACACGCTCAGCAGAGTACAAGCAGCAGTGCTTGAACAAGTAACTGGAGCGTGATGTGCACTCAAAAAAATAAAAAACACAGACTGAAGTGAACACTGAAACACAACTGTTCACAATCTCGTGAAAGGCTACTCCTTTGTCTACTTCTATAGTGTTTGCAACCAATGTATTGGATACGGATGGAAGCGCATCACACTAATAGTTAAATTGCATGGAGCTGCAAGAATTACACTGAAGGAAAAAAAAAAAGAGTCTGTGAGTGACACGTGCAGATGCCTACAGACAGCGTTGCATGCAGAGCAAACTGCAGCGTCACCTGCACTCACACCACCTTGCAGAGCTGTTAAACAACACTGCAGGCAAAAGGAAGCTTTACACAGCGGTTGGTGCTAGCCTGCCTACAGCACAGTACACTAAATCGCAATCTCTAACTGTCCCTCAGAGTCAGCACAGCAGCGTTCTGTCCCTTACTGAATTCACAGCACAGTGACGCTAAAATGGCGGCGGCGCCTTTTATAGTGCATTCTGACATCATTTCAGCATCCAATCACAGCCATGCCATTAGTTAACATGACCGCAGCAGTACAGGATGTGCCCACACTTCTTAGGATTCCTCATTGGCTGACTAAAATCACATTGCCTCGCAAAAGAATTATGGGAACTTCCGATTCCGGTATTCGATAAGACGAAAATATCGAAACGAAGTATCGAAAGGCCGATAGAGCTAATATCGGCCGATATCCGATATTTGCAGTATCGTATCGCTCAACACTACTCAGGACGTCTTGCAAGGTCCCTAACTTCAGCCTTAGCTGTTCTGTTATTTAGGGGGCCCTTCTCTGTCGGGTCTCACTATTCTTAGACGGCTGCCATCTTCTGCTGCTCAGATGATGCTGTCTATCTACTCGCTGTCTAGCGAGATTCAATTGTTCTACTCTCGCAGGTAGGTCATACGGTACGCCACCAGCATGCGCACATATTCCAGACTTTCTTCCGTTCCTATAGCGTAGAATGACACCATGCCCTCTTCATCTGGTATCCAGTCCGACGATCAGTGAACTGCTTACTTTCACCACACCAGACTTCTTCACCATCATCTGCATGGCTCGGCCATTTCTCCCAATCAGCTTTCTCACCAGAACATGAGGCACCCGGATGACCTTTTCCCGCAGACTGTGAGCTTTTCTCATTAAACTTCAGTTGTCTTACAGCTTGTTCTGTCTTCAACCGGAGAAACCGCTTTGTGCGAATACATCGCCAGTGCATGTCACTTAGGATTGCCACCCTCTTCACTGTAACTTCGGTCGTGGACAAGACCACCAGCTGTTTAGCTCCTGAGGTCGAGTACAACCTTACAGGCTCCCACGGCCTTCTTAAACGCTTCATGCACAGACTCACGGGTGCATTCTTCTCTCAAGTCCTCGGGTACATCTACGAGGCACTTGTACCGACACTTTTCGGTCTCACCAGTGGTTTCCAGACGATCAACCAGCTCAGGGTTCAGGGACAACTGACTTTCAGCTTCTTCCCCCTTTACGCTTCTTCTGAGCTGACTCACAGCTACCAATTCACGAATTTCCGTCCTGACCACTTCCATTTCACATTTCTCTCCGTTACCACACTCTTAGCTCTCCTCAGGTCTACCTTTTCCTGGCAAAAGGGAGCGAGTGCAATGCGTTTGCCCTTTTCTTTCTCCAAGGAGGCCTTGTTCACCGAGTGACACTTTATCAGGCGACTTTTTTAGCCCGAAAACTTTCCTCTATTCCGCCATTCGCCTCTCAGCTGCCCGTCTCTGAAGCTTCTCTTGGTCCACTGGGCTTGTAACCACTTCCTTGAGCTCCTTGATCTCGGCTCCGACATCCACCGAATCATCCGAACTCACATCACTCGAGGAAGTATCTGCTTTACACCTCCCATCTCCAGTGGCCAACTCCTGGCCCTGGTCTGTAGCTTCTCTGAGGACTCCTCCATCTTTTCCCGCTCAGCATCCATTTGGCTGAGCTTTTCCTTAAGGCACATCTCCGCCTTCTGGAGAGTATCACAGGACATCTGTAGCTCCTTCACCTGAGCTTCCAGACCTAGGGTCTTCTGCGCAGATCACCATTTTCATCACGGGTGTCCTGCAGAGTGGTCTCAACCACCTGGCGCATTTGCTCTGCATCCATCTTATCCTCTTCTAGTTTTTCTTTGACCCTAGGAGATCCACATAATCTCTCTTAATCTGTTGCAGTTCCCTACTGCATTCACCACATTCCTTCTTGGAGTCACACAGCTCATGGTTGAGCTGTTCGCGCAGTCGTTCTAGGATTTGTTCACTTCCAGAAAACTCCATCCTGCAGCGCCTCCTTCTCACGCTTCAACTGCAAAACCTCTTCCTTGATTTTGCGGCGGTCCTCTTTAACTGCGTGGAACATCTCCTTCCACTGGATAACTTCCTCGTTGCTTTCCTTCTAGATCTCGCTGGTCTGAGGACACGTCCTCCAGGTTTTCACATAATTTCTGCACATCACTCTGACACTGCGCTGAATAGGTTCCAGCTCTTGGCCATGACTGGCCACCTCCTCCTCTACCTTTAAAGGAGGATCCACACTTGAAGCATAGGCAGACAGTACTACATTCTCTTTATTTTCATTTTCAGCGAGAAACTACCGGAACAACCTTTTTGTGGCCTTGCGCCGTCGACGACGAGAGGGGGACTCTCTCCCCTCTCTAGCCTCTCCTGACTGAACTCACTTTTTACTTTCATAGTGTCCCAGTCAGCTACGGGGTCTGTGTCAATCCCCATGGTGTTGTGGACTAACAGGTCACCTCCCACTTTGACATCACCCCTTCTACTGGAGCTACCTCGTTATCAACGGTCACATTGTAATTTTTGGGAGGTACCAACCCACCACCAGTAACAATTTTCAGTTTTCCACACACTACACTCTTGTGAAATCCGCCCTTTTTTAGACTCCGCCCCCTTTTTAACAACCACATCAGCAGGGTAATTTTTACACAAAAATCAGCAGTAGTCTTAGGACTCAGTTCACAACATCTCTTACCACCTCCCCGGGCCACTCTGTGACAACACTGGCACCCCCGGAGAGTCCATAGAATGGTCCATTGCCGCCATTCTATACGGTGCCCACAGCTCCCGCACCATGTCCAGTTTCATGTCCGTAGACGTTTCTCAAATATGCGGTCCGATTGTCAGACCCATTCGCTGCTCCGTTCACACCCATCGCGGTGCACTGTTCACACCAGAACTTCACCGTTTTCCCCTTGAAAAATTTTCTTGGCCCCGCCGAGCCACAGCAAAACCGGATTTGAGTGCGACGACAATCTTCACAACCCCGCCAGGTTGCACCCAGATGCTTTAACCTTCGTGACCCCACCGAGTCACAGCAAGATGCTTGTATCCACACTCGTCGTCCTGTACCGTTGCCCTAGCAACCGGGCTTCAGTTGCCCCTAGCAACCGGACTGCAGTTTGCCCGCATTCTCCACCACATGTAAGGCAGCGCTTTGTCATCATCCTGGGGAATACTCGCTTCGCTGCGCCAAACAATTCACACTTGAAATGTCTTTTCATTATTTTCACAATTTAGCAGTTTATTCCTTCATAAACTCCATGTTTCGGGGTCCACTCCGTGGCCCGCCGACACACACATAAACAATATTCGTGAGCCAAGTGGCACACGGCCCACTTGCTCCAGGTACAGCCTCCTGCAAGGTAACAATTGCACAATGTCCGATCAATGTCCATATAACAACGAGTATTCCTTGCCCGGGGTTTGGCTGCTTCAGTCCATTTAGTCCGCCACCACTGCTGCTTTGCGGTTTCCCAGTGGGGTCTTAGCCGTCGTTCCCTTTAAGGTACTGGTATGCCTTCACTCTAACATCCAGCCTTCGCCTTCTGGGGCCTTCACTACAGTCCATTTGCCTTCCAAGGCCACTAGCATCCACACAGGATCCAGTCTCTGCCCTTTCAGGCAGTCAGGCTTCACTCGGCCTCACTAGGCCTCACACAAACGGTGTCCCCCACACCAGGGGAACAGGAACAGGCCTCACGCTCACGCCTATCACTGACACCCCCGTCTCCAATTAAGCAGGGTTTATATATCCCTTACACACACACACACACCCCACACACCACACACACGACCTGCGCTGATGTCATAGTCATGTGTTCAGACTTGTGTGTGCAAAAGGACCTGTGTGATGTCACAGTCATGTGACTAGTCAGACGAGGGGAAAAGAACATGGACAGTCAAAACACATACACTGAGCCATTAAAGGAATGCCCGCCAAGGGCTGCTTACACTATATAGAGTGAGCTGTGTGTTATACATGTGTCTCTTTATAGAGGGGGCTGTGTGTTATACAGGTGTCTCTATAAAGAGGGGGCTGTGTGTTATACAGTGTCTTCTATTAGAGGGGGGTGTGTGTTATACAGGTGTCTCTTAAAGAGGGGGCTGTGTGTTATACATGTGTCTCTATATAGAGGGGGCTGTTTTTGTTCTATAACTGTGTTTCTGTCTCTATAAAGAGGGGCGGTTTTTGTGTTTGGGGGTTTTTACTGTGTCTCTATATAGAGGGGGCTGTGTGTTATACATGTGTCTTATAAAGAGGGGGCTGTGTGTTATACAGGTGTCTCTATAAAGGGGGAAGGGGGGGCTGTGTGTTATACAGTGTCTCTATATAGAGGGGGCTGTGTGTTATACAGGTGTCTCTATAAGAGGGGGGGGGGAAAGGGGCTGTGTGTTATACATGTGTCTCTATATAGAGGGGCTGTGTGTTATAATGCCAATGTGTTTTTTCTCTTATAAAGAGGGGGCTGTGTGTTATACAGGTGTCTCTATATAGAGGGGGCTGTGTGTTATACATGTGTCTCTATATAGAGGGGACTGTGTGTTATACATGTTGTCTCTATATAGAGGGGGCTGTGTGTTATTTCATGTGTCTCTATATAGAGGGGGCTGTGTGTTATACATGTGTTCTTAAAAGAGGGGGCTGTGTGTTATACAGGTGTCTCTATATAGAGGAGGCTGTTTACAGGTGTCTCTATATAGAGGGAGCTGTGTGTTATACAGGTGTCTCTATATAGGGGCTGTGTGTTATACATGTGTCTCTATATAGTGGGCTGTGTGTTATACAGGTGTTCTATATAGAGGGGGTGTGTGTTATACAGGTGTTTTCTATATAGAGGGGGTGTGTGTTATACATGTGTCTCTATATAGAGGGCTGTGTGTTATACAGGTGTCTCTATATAGAGGGGGCTGTGTGTTATACAGGTGTCTCTTATAGAGGGGGCTGTGTGTTATACAGGTGTCTCTATTAGAGGGGGCTGTGTGTTTACATGTGTCTCTATATTGAGGGGGCTGTGTGTTATACATGTGTCTCTATTTTAGAGGGGGCTGTGTGTTTTTACATGTGTCTCTATATAGAGGGGGCTGTGTGTTATAATGTGTCTCTATATAGAGGGGGCTGTGTGTTTACATGTGTCTCTATATAGAGGGGGGCTGTGTGTTATGTAGCGTCGGCGTCCCTGCCCTCTGCCAGGCCAGGGAGCTGTTCCCCCCACCCCTCTGCTCCAGGGCCGGCGTCCTCCTGCCGCTCTTGCTGGCGGTGCACGCTCTTTTCCTGCCTTTTGTGCTTAGGGCGCGCGCGCTGGCGCTGCCCCCTCTTAAAGGGGCACGCCGCGTCGTCCTAAGAAGTCCCCGGCCAATGGCCGGAGGACTTCACCTTATTAAGGCCCCTCCTCCAAAATGGAGGTGCCCGAGCAATGTTGTTGCACGTTCACTACTTGCTTCAGTCCTCAGGGTCCTTGCCAGAACCTGTCTGTCGCTATCTGTTACCTGCCTGCACGCTCACCTGGGGAGCGCTCATCTGTTACCTGCCTGCACGCTACCTGGGAGCGTCATCTGTTATGCCTGCACGCTCACCTGGGGGGCGTTTGTTACCTCCTGCCGCTCACCTGGGAGGCTCATTGTTTCCGGTCTGCCCACTCACCTGGGGTGCTCTCTGTTACCTGCCTGCCCGTCACCGGGACGCTTTCCCCGTTCCTCCCTGCTAGCCTAACGGAGGTCAGCCATCACAGGTTTCGTACTTACCTCCTCCAGAGCTCCCCCGGTCACTTCCCCGTGCCTCCTACCCACTCATCCGAGACTGCCCCGGTCACTTGCCGTGACCTCCTCCCACTCATCCAGAGTGCCCCCGGTCATTGCCGTGACCTTCCCCCCACTCATCCGAGACGCCCCGGTCATTGCCGTGACCTCCTCCCTCATCAGAGACTGCCCGGTCACTTCCATGCTCCTGCCCATCTTCCAGAGATGCCGGTCCCTTGGGGCCTGACCTCCTGCCCATTTCCCGAACGCCGGGTTGCCGGCTTTCCTGGGGTTCCTCCAGAGACTACCTCGCGTTTTGCTGTATCCCTCCCGTCCCCCTGTCGCCCCCGCTCTCTTACAAGGTCGCCCCTTTGTATGTGCTCAGGGTTCCCCCCTCCCAGCCCCGTTACAGTTTGCTCGGGCCTTGGGAAACCCGGTTGGGGCCCAATTCCCTCCATCTCGGACCTGTGGCATGAATTGCCCGTCAGAAGTCCCAAAGGAGTCCATCCTGGGTCACCTGCGGAATGTCAATTCTCCTGGACATTTGTAAGGTTTTTGTTCTGTTGACATGTTCTTGAAACTCGTTTTCCGTCGGCCATTTTGCTTTCGTCTTTCTCGCTCTTGCCCTCTTTAATATGGGTTTCCGTTTTCTGTTCCCGCCTGATTCTTCCTCTTGTTCTTAAAGCCTCAGCTGAACAATCCGTGCTCCTGTCAAGCCTCGTCAGTCTGTGACCTGATCCGGGAAGCCTTGGACTTGTACTCCAGCTATTCCCTATGGGGAACCTTGGAAACTTTTGGACTTGGAAAACCTGCTGTTTGGTGAATCCATGTTTGCAGGTTATTACGGTACAGAGAAGAGATCCTGAACCTGCTTTGGGGTTTGTAGGCTTGAGTTACTTGGCTGCTGTTTCCTGTCGCTGTCCTGCAAATGGTGAACTTTTCAGCTGCTTGTATGAGTTTAAAGTATTTCATTTCAACTAGTTCCTGTGTTTTCCTGCCCCAGCACAAGAGCTTGGAACTGTCATATACATGACAAGATCGGAGCCAATGTTTAGGTCTGGGGTCTGGGAAAGCCTTTGCTGTGAATGTGGATTCAGATGTTCCGTTTAATACCTTATGTGATGACAGTGGTTGTGACTTCTACAACCTTCCGGTGGCGCATTCCCTTAAAATTTTCTCTGGGTGTTACCACAGGTAAAACACTATTGTTTTTTTTTTTTCTTTCCTCTTTCCTTCGAAACTTCTGCCTTAAAAGATTGGAAGTGGAGGCCCGCATAAAGGAAATTTGGGAAGATGATACAATCCTTTCGATGTCAGACTTTAAAAACCCGTTTTTTGAAGCCTAAGGACCTCTAATCATAATTTGAAAATGTTTGGACAGACTACCCAGGAATTGCGAGCCGGATTGGGCTCTAGAGGAAAGACCAGGCTCTGCCATAACTTCAAGTTCTGGGATCCCCAAATTAAATCTTTTCGTTTTTTGGGGGTGAACGTGAGAAATTCAGGGGATTTATTAATAATGCAATTTATTTTTCTTGCAATGCTTCACAATTTCCCACTGAACGATCCAAAGGCTTACTATAAATCATGTTGCTTACCAATAAGGTTTGATGTGGGCAAACCCTTGATGAGATGAGGATGTTGTTTGAAAACACCTTGATGCTTTTATTTCGCATGGGGAGGTGTTTGTGCCCCAATCGGGTGCAACGTGAAGCAGCCTTGTTAACTTTGCGCCAAGGTAAGCTTTCAGTAGCCGAATATGGGCCCCCTGGATTTCAGGAGATGGGCTCTTGATACACTGGGACCTTCCGCCTAAAAAATTTTTTTTTTCGGAAAGGGGTGTCTCCATGTTAAGGATGAACTTGTGTGCCGACCCTCCACGGTTAGGTGACTTTTTAACTATTGTACCGTATTGTGCTCGTCTGATGAACGCAGACAAGAGAGGATGGTTTCGAAAATAATCGCCTAATTTTACTACCTCCCTCCTCGCTAAGGAACCTTTGAGTAGGTCACAAGGGGAACCAGAACGAACCATGAGGTGGAATCTTTACAATACGGGTTAGTGATGCACGCAAAAACTCGTTAAAGGAAAATCTATGTTTCTACTGGGTAAAGTAGGGGCACTTCATTTAAACTGCCCCAGCCTTCTCGTAAGACTACGCAGCAGTCATTCACTGGAGTGTTGCGAGAGGAGCTTTCATGTCCGGCCCAGGCTCCAGAAGTTGTGCAAGAGATCTTGATTTCTCGGCTTAAACTTGTTGTTCTGGGGACGATGACGGTATAAACGTGATTTTTCAAGTTTCCCAGCGGTTTCCCCGCTGAGTTGTAAAAAACAATTCCATTGCTTCCTTTCCAAAAAAAATTGGGTTGACTCTTGGGTGTCTAGCTTGCTATGATCGACTCAGGAGAAAAGTGGAAATTTTATGGTATTTTTTGTCTGAAACGGGGATACGTTCATGAAGAAAGGTACCCCGTACAGATGGAGACGTGGATGGCTCTTATGATTCTGGACGGGTAAAGAAACGGGCCCTTTTTTTAGGGCCCCCTTTGGGTAAGATACGGGAAAAAAAAAGTCTTTTTTGCTTATCTCTTCTCCCACTTTCCCATCATTCTAGGGTACCATGGCCCGGGCAAAATCCTGATTAATGGGAGACCAGGAATTACACTTTCCGGAGAAAAAGATGAGAAAAGGAGTTTTCGTTGCTCTGTTCCTAAGGAACATTTCCCCCCTGAACTACAGCTGTTACCGGCTATGTGGATTTATGTGACAAGAAGAACGTGTCAGCTTCCCCCTCCCCCTATTGTTGTCCAATTGAATTTTTCCCCCGGGGCCGAGTACCTTTTTGGTAAAATTTCCCCTAGCGGGGCCCGGCAAAAATTTTTTAAGGTTATATAGACGAAAATTTACCCCAAGGGCTTCATACGCCCCCTTCATCCCCCAGGTGCACCATATCTTTGTGAGAAGAAAGTGGATCTCTGAGACCCGATAGATTTAGGGATCAATAAGGTTACTATTAGAAACCGTTTTCCATTCCTTTTAAAAACCCCAAGTGTTGGGAGAGTGCGGCTTTCCCAAAAAAATTTTCTAAATGGATCTCGTGGGCCCCCAAAACTTGGCCCGTATTAGCCCTGGGGTGAATGGAAGACGCTTTCGGTTTCGCTATGGCACTTTAATATTTTTTTCCCTTTTTGGTTGAGCCCGCCCAGCCATTTCCCCAACATTCTAATGTATCTTAGGGATCTCCTAGATACTTTGTGGTGTTTTTTTGGTGATTTTTTTTTTAAAACCACAAGGAACATCAGGAATGTGGAATGGTTTAAAAACGCCTAAGACAAAACCATCTTACATCAGTTTAAAAAAATGTGTTTCCAAGGGACCGAATTCAATTTCGGGGGTATGTACTATCTCGGGGGGGGTTAGTATGGATGGAAGCAAGACCAAGCCAAAAAGGTTGGGCCCCCAATTCCAAAAAATTGTGAGGAGGTGCAGGTTTCTCGGGTTTGAAATTCTTGCGTTTCTTTAAGAATTTTTGAGGTGTGTACCTATCCCCAACTTCCCGGAAAACAGTCTAGTTTCCTGGACCCCGCAAGTCAGGAAGTTTTTTTCCTTTTTTTTTAAAGGATAAATTTACCACCCACCTTTTTTAGTAAACCCAAACCCGAGCTTCCTTTCATAATAGGGGGGGATGCTTCAGACTGTGCGTTGGGCTATACTCTTTTTAGAAACAGGTGAGAAAATGTCTTGCACCCCCGTGCCTTCTTTTCCGCATTGTCTTCGGCTGAGGGAACACGGTGGGCAAGAGAATTTGGCCTTATTGCCGCCTTCGGAAGGAGACACTTCTTCAGGGAGCTGACAAAATGTCGTCGAAGACCATCGTAACCTTTTAAATTTTTCAGGTCGGCTAAGTGCCCACCTCGCCGGCTCGTGGAAAATTTTCCTAAACCAATTTAATTTTTAAAATTTTTTTTGGACCCCGGACGCGCAAAAGGAAAACTGTGCACTCTTAGGTTCTTCAGCAGAGAAAAGTCCCCTTTTCCTCCTAAGATTTTTTCCTGACTTGATTTGGAGGATTCATAATCAAGACCTACTTTGGCATCAAGGAAGCATACCATGCGGATTTTTTTTTGGCTCAACCCCCAAAAGGGGTAAGTCTTGTCTTTAAAAAAGGTGTGGGATTCGGGAAACGTCTGTATTACCCGAAACAGTCGATTGGGGGATTGCATCATCACGTTCAAGAAGGGGCATGGGGATTTAAGACACAAGAATTTCTTTCTCGTTTTTTTTGGTGCCACTTAAGGGGAAAAATGTTTAAAAAAAGTCACTTAGTGAATTGTGCAAGTGCAAAACCCTCCCCCTCAAAACTGGTTGTTGCAACCTTTCCCCCCCCGTCCCCGTGGGGACCCCTTTTTATGAATTATTGTGGAGTTACCAACCCTCGGGAAGAAAAACCATCTAGTGGGGTTGACCGTCAAAAAAAAAAGGCAGCCATTTTTCCCTTGTGTCGGTTTCCCCCCTCAAAACAAAATCAGACTTGTGATTAGAAAGTGTTCGCTTACATGGATTCCCGGGTGAGGTCATTCGGACGGGGGGAAAATTCCTTTTAATTTTTTTGGCAAAAATTTTTGTGCGCATTGGACTTAAAGTAAACCCCTTTTTCTGTTTTCTCCCCAGACTAATGGCAGACAGAACGAACCAATCAGACCCTTTTGGGAGTATCTCCCCCGCTTTATTGCCACCTCAGGATGATTGGGTGGATCTACTTTTCCCTGGTGAGTTCTCTTATCAACTTCGAGCGCCCCCACTAAGCAGTCTCCTTTTACCCAATCTGGGGGATATCCTAACATTCTTCCCGATTTCCTAGATTCCCCCTTCCGGCAGTGGTGAAAGAAAACACTTTTTAAAAAGAACATGGATCTTCTAAGGAAAATCAAAAATTGGTCAGGAAAGGACAGAAAGCAGCGAAAATTTTTGAAAACCTGCACCAGCTTCAAGGTGGAGATTTGGTCTGGCTGTCAACCAAAAAAATCTTAAGTTAAGGATTCATGTCAAGTTGGGACATAAATACATTGGCCTTTTAACATCAAAAATTTTTAAAAAGTGTGTTGCTTGTCTCTTCAACTGCCAGAATTAAATGTATCCCCAAAAAAAGGTTTTGCAAAAAATTTTACGTTTCGGACGTTTTCTCCTTCCCTGACCCATGGGGGGCGGGGGTCAGAAGAATTTAGGGGGGAAAGGATTTATTTTTCCAGGTTGTACAAAATTTTCAAATTTGTTTAAAAGGGGCAGGGTACCCAGTGGGGACAATCAGGGAACCTTAAAAAAATATTAAAAAGCCCCCCCCTGCTCCCCATTTTCCCCCAGAGGTCCCTGAAAGCTGGTCTAAGGCATGGAGGTTGTCCTGGGGGGGGGAAAATTGTGGTTCTTTGTCTTTTTTGACTTTCCCTTTAAACCAGTTTTGTTGCCATTTTTTTTCTGTCTTTCTGCAGCTCTTGCCCTCAGAATTGGAGTTTCCAGTTTTCTTTTTCCCCCCCTGATTCCCCCTCTTGCTTCTTAAGCCCCTCAGTGAAAAACGTGCTCCTGTCAAGCCTATCAGTCTGTGACTGACTCCTGGAACCCCTTGGCTTGTACCCCCGCTTTCCTCTGGGGAAACCCTTTTGGAAAACTTTTGGCCTGGAACCTGTGTTTGGGGAATCCATGTTTGAGAGAAATTCGGTAAAGGAAAGATCTGAACCTGCTTTGGGAGTTATTGTGTGCTTGAAGTTACTTGGCCCCGCTGTGTCCCCGTCGCTTTTCCCTGCAACTATTGAACTTTTCAGCTGTTGTTGAAGTAACAATCTTTCATTTCAACTTATGTCTCCTGTGTTTTCCCCGCCCCAAAACAAGACGCTATAGGAACTGTACACTATACTGACACTTGCGCCCACCAGTACCACCGTGGTCCCCTGACTCGCAATCCGGCCCCCCTTTGCCCCCAAAAAAACCATGGGCTCCTGTCACGGCCCGGCTTTTCACCTCCTCGCTTCGGAGGCGCCCCCTGCTCGGGCCCGGGGGGTTCTTAATCAGTGCATCTGCACTTTGAACTTCCTCCCCCCAGTTTAAACCGCCCGGGGAAAAAATTCTTTATCATGCCCCCTCTCATGGGGAGGCCCCCCGGCTGACCCTTTGGGAGAGAGGAGTCCTCTGGGTCTGCCTGTTGCCTTTCTCAGGGCTTTTGGAAAAATTTTTTGACGAGCCCGGAAAAAGTCTCATCCGCTCTCTTGCTCCCCCGTCAGGGAGTCTCAGTGGGCCAATATGCTACGGTTTTTTGTCCCTTGCATCGGAGCTGGCCGGGACAAACCCTTTGGTACCGTTTTCGGGGGGGGTTTCCCGGCCATATAAGGATGAATCGCCGGTGGGAAATTTTCCCCCCACTCTCGATCCCCTTATACTCTCGCCCCGGATTGACCTGGTTCCAGGAGGGGCCAAGAGGTCCCCGGGGGGGTTTCCACGTTGCCCTCGTTTCAAAAACCCGTCACCCCCCCTTTTTTTCCCGTCATCCCTGGTTTGCAGGTGACCAGACCAAGTGTCAAAACCCGTCAGGAATTACCCGGTGAGGGGAGTTGTTTACTGGGGCAGTAAGGGATGGTTCGTACCTGTCCGGAGAGGTCGGGAAAACCCCTGTCTAGGTTCCCCCGAGAGGTCAAAACCTAGACAAGGAGAAAGCCCCCCATCTTGCTGCTGTCAGTCTATTCTCTGTGGGGAAAAAAGTTTTTTGAAAAAGCCCAACTTGACTCTGGAGCGCCGGGAATCTTTTTCCAGCCCTGGTAGAAAATACCGCTTCCCCCCCAAAAACCCTTTGGGTTTTACCCTTATCAGTCGCGCTGTGGGGGGGTCTTTTACCAACCCCCCTCCAACCCTACGAACCATAACTCTGAAAAAGGGAATGCTGCATTCTGAGAGCCTTTTTTCTTTTCTCCTGGACTTCTCACCCCCTCTTACGGGGGGTACCTTGGCCCCAAAACAGGGGCCCGTGCTCGACGGGGAGCCGGAGAGGTTTTTCGTGGGGACAGGATTGTCTAGACGTTTTGGGGTTTCCCGTTATCCTTTTTGTCCTTCTCTACCCCAATAATTACCTGGACTTCCGACCCCCTTTTTGGGCTTTGCTGATGTCTTTAAAAAAAAGGGCGGAGACATTCCCCCCCCCAAGACCATGATTGCCCCATGCCTGTTTCCGGTTCACCCCTCCCCGTGGGCGTATTTACCCATTATCCGTGCTGAGCCCCGGTCGATGTCCCAATTATGAGGAGAATTTGGCCGGGGTTTTCTCCGGAAATCTTCCTCCCCGGCAGGGCAGGTTTTTTTTCTTTTAAAAAAGAAGGCGGCTCTCTTGCCCCTGTATAGACTTAGGGTTTTTTAACCAGATCACGGGAAAAATAAATACCCCTTTCCCGCTATTCCAAAAATTTTTTGATCTTTTTGAGGGGGGCTAGAATCTCCCCAAACGGGTCTCGTGGGGCGTCAACGGGGTCCGTACCCGTAAAGGGGGTGAATGGAGGTGCATTTAACCCGGGAGGCCCCTTGAATATCTAGTGATGCCCCTTTGGGCTTGTAATGCTCCTGCCGTCTTTCAAAAGTTGGTCAAGACATCTCCGGGGGGGGGGGCCTTTTTCTACCCTGCGTAGTGGTGTAACGGACGACTCTTGGTTTCTTCCCGGTCTCCAGATCACCCGGAGGGGTTCGTCGGTTCGCTAGGGTCAGGGAGAATCACCCCTTGCTAAAAATTTTGGGAAAAGCCTTTTGAGCAGACCCGCTGCCGTTTTTGGGCTACGTTATTTTCAGACGGTCTGCGAATGGGGTCCAGAGAAACTGTCGGCCTGGAAATGGCCCCCACCGGGAGGGATTAAGGCCATTTAGCGGTTCCTGGGCTTCGCCCAAATATACCGCCTCTTTATACCCCATTTCTTCCCCGGGTGGGCCCCAAATTTCCGACTTACCCTAAGGGTACTAACCCCCAAAGAATGGACGCCCGAAGCGAAGGGCCCTTTTTTCCTTAAACAGGCTTCTCTTCCCCCGGTCCTGCATCGCCCCGGGGCAACAAGCGTTCTTCCCGGGGGGTTTAGCTTTCCCCTCGGGCCCTAGCGGGGGGGATTATCAAAAACATCTTCCCGGGAGGTTGGGAATTGTGGCTTTTCTCCAAATTTCTCCCTTTTGAGCGCAATTATTCCTAGGGACGAGAGTTATTGGCCCTCAAATGGATTGGGGGGTGGCGTTACCTATGAGGGGGTTTTTCCGGTAATTTTTACACGACCCCAAAAACTTGGCTTACCCCCTCC
>JARQOD010004839.1:0-51986 GCA_033576555.1 Oophaga sylvatica
AAAATGTCGCCTTTCCGAGCTAAGACACATGTGATTGGGGCAGAGAGGCAAGGACGTGAGCAAAGGGGAAAGGGGGATGGAGGAGGGAAGCTTCCCCCCGGGGAAGCGACCCGATGCCACGGACCATGTTTGGCCCCCCGGCCTGGAAACCCCCACGCTGGAAGAAGGGGGGGATACCCGAAGACCCCGGCCCCGGGAGGAGGTCCCAGGGGGAAGCGAGCGGGGGGGCCCTAAAACTACAATTGGAGGGGAAAACCCCTTTACCCCCTAGTGTCTGTAGGGAAGGGGGGCACCCTTCCAGTGGGGGAGGCCAGGGGCACCCACCCTTGCAACTAACCGGTTGCCATATTCAGTGGGGAAAACCCGTTCCAGCGGGGGGCCCCGGGGGGCCCCACCCCTTAAAATAAAAAGTTCCCCAATCACAGTGGGGGGCACCCGTTCCTGCAGAAAACCCGCCCAGCCCCCAAATCCCCGCTGTCGCCCCCGTCGCTGGGCAGAAAAAGCACCCCTCCCAGGGGAGGCCGCGCAACCAACCCCCCCCCCCTTTGTACCGGGCCCCGCCGTCATTTTTTCCAGCCCCGGCTGCTTCCGCTGGGGGGGCCCCCGCCAGGACGGCGGGCCCAGGAGAGCTCCGAAACCCCTACAGTAAGCTGGGTTTGTGGGGGACATGGAGCATGGTGGGGGGAATTAAACCCCGGCGTCGGGGGAAAGTGGAGACGTCGGGGGGGGAAAAGCAGAGCGAAAAGGGGGAGCAGCGAGAATCCCAAAGCTTCGGCAACGCACCGGGAAGGCCGGGGGGGGGGGGGGCACTATGAGAAAGGATAAAGTACGGTGAGGAGGGGGCAAAAGGGGGCAGTACGGAATTTTTAATTAAAAGGTGGTTGGGGGGTTCACCAGGGCCTGGATTTTTTTTGTTTTTTTTTTTAAAACCCCCGGAAGTGGAGGAAAACCCCCAAAGGAAAAACCCGGGGAGGGACCTTTTGCCAGGGATTGGTGATTACACCCGAACTGGGGTTCAATGGATGTCGCCCTAAAGTCCCGGGGGGGCGCCCCTACCCCCCAGGGTCAAAAAATGACAGATGTTGTGAAAGGGTTTTAGATAGTTCTGACAGAGGGCTCCCTCGGTGGTTTACAGGGGTTATGGTTTTAAAGTAAAGATTGTGGGGGAGGGAATCAGGTGTTACTTGAGGGCTTATAAAAGGGAAAAAAAAAAATTCCCCATCGGGTTTTGTCGGTGTCAATTGTTCTGGTTAACCCCTTGATTCCATTTCCCTTGTAGCCTGCTGGTGTGTTGCATCTCCTTTAAAGATAAAATTTTTTCTTTTTGTTTCTGTGTTTTTTTGCATTTTGTCCTGCATTCTGTGGGGGCCTTGGGGGTCCCCCGGGGGGCTTTTGCCCCCCGGTTTATTCAGTCATGATTTTGTACTTTTGCTTTTTCCATTTTTTCAGGGGTGCTGTTTTTTATTTTGTTACACCAGAGACTAATTTAGGTGGAGGGTGTGTGTTTTGGTTTTTTTTAAAATTAGTAGATTGGTGCTTTCAGGGATTTTTGGGGGATTGCAGTAAGTACCCTTCCTTCCTTTTCTATTTAGTTTTTTTTGGGCCCCCAAACTTTGCTCATACTATTTCTGTCTGGTCAGTTTTGCTTGTCTAACCGCCTTACATGTTTGGGGGTTTTGCTATTTCTTTGGGTTCTCCCCCGGGGCAGATGCTTTCCTATTTCTATCTTTAGGTGTTTTTAGTTTCTCAGGCGGACGAGGGCTCCCCAAGGGGGAACGCTCCAGGCTGCCTTAGTTGTGGGGTTTTTTCGGGGTACGCAATCTATAGTTCCCCAACTGCTTGGTTATTTTTTTTTCCCCTGCATCCTCAGCTCCCAAAACATAACAGATCCCCGGGCAAAAAAAATTTAAAAAAATTGTATGGTCTCACAAAGGGAAAAAAAAATATTGTAAAAAAAAAAAAAAAGGGTTTTTCAGGTTTCAAGATATTTTCGTTTTTTGCATTTTTTTTTTTCCCTCTGTATCTTGGGGCTGGGGGGGGTTTTTTTTTTTCTCAATGGAGTTTGCACGTTGGGGTGGGGCCGTGTATCACTTGCCCCCGAGGTTCGGGTATTCTACCTACTTTTTAGGTTGCCCCTTTTTGGAACCTAGGATCCCAGCCAGAGTTTTTAGGGAGAGCTAAGTTTCAAATTCAAAAAAAATTGTAAATTGTTTTTGCCTAAAATCTAAGTCCCAGGAAACCAGCGGCAGGTTCAAATTGTATCTCTCCCTCGCGGGGTCCTCAGGATTTTGGGTTTTTCCCTGACACCTGGGGGGCCGTTTTGAGTGATGTTGATGCATTTTTTCAGCTTTGGGGGGTTTTTGACATGACCTAATGTCAATGATCAAGCTGAAAAACCTTGTTGGATTAAATCGGGGGGTTGGACCTGAGTTTACTGTCAGAGTTTTGTAGGGGGGCAGTCCGACCAAGTGGAATGACGCGCTTTGGGGCCCTTTTTCGGAAGGGGCTGTAATAATGTAAAGGATTTTTTGGGGGGATTCCCTGCCCCTCGGTCTAAAAGTTTTTATGATTACGATTCAAATTGCAGCTTTTTCGGGCGGAGAAGTTGCGGGAAAAATGTTCCCCTGTGAACCTGCTTCTGAATCCATGCAGTGTTAGAGTGGTTTGGGGCACAGCGTCATGATTCGAAAGCGAAAGGGTTATTTTCTTCTGGGTTATGCCTCCATGCTTTCATTGCCCTAAGGGGGAGGACGTTTTGCACGAAAATTTTCTTGGGTAGTTTCAGACTAAGTTTTTACAAAAGCCCCCTTGATTTGTCTCTGCCTCTTTTCTGCTCAGGTTTTTTTTTTTTTGGGGGCACTTTAACCCCGAGGATTATGTTTTTTCTAAACTTTGGGTTTCCCCTTTATCCTAAGAATCTATTCCCCCCTTCTGGGGGGCGATTCTACCCTTGGCTGAATAAACCTCTTCTCACCAGGGATAAGAGGGGGTTAACCGATCACTAGGTTTGCAAAAATTTTGGGGTTTTTTTTTTAATCTGCATGATATTATCGTATGGGTTTCCCTTGGTTACAGTCTCATAACCCTGTTTTTGGATTGGAAATCTGTGTCTGTAACCTGTTGGGGCTCCAAAGTTTTTAAACCAACATCCTTTTTTTCTGCCTCCCCCCAGGTCGGATTTCCTGACTTTTTGATTGATTTTTCTGATGTGTTAGCGAAATAAATTGATCCTTGCCTCCCCATAGGACTATGACTCGCATTGAATTTATGCCTGGAGTAAATTCCTAAAGGTCGCCTTTTTTATTTCTGACCTAACTGACCTATTGCGGTCTTATATCAAGGGAGTCTTTGGAGAAAGGTCTATCAACCATCCTCTCACCTTGGGGTGGCCGGTTTTTTTTTGTGGCAAAAGGATGGTTCATTAAGGCCGTGTATTGATTATCGTCTTTTGAACAAATTAACGGAAATATCAATACCCGTTACCCTTGATTTCTACCTTTTTCCAGGTGAAAAACGCTACTTGGTTTACCAAGCTTGACCTCAGGGGGAATAACCTTTCGCATTAAGCACGGGGATGAATTAAAAGCCCGCATTCAATACCCCAGGGGCATTTTGAGTACTTGTGATGCCCTTTGGCTCAAAAAGCTCCTTCTGTCTTCCAGTCCTATAATGACTTTTCAGGGATTTTGTGGTGAATTTCTGATTGTTTTATTTGGATGATATCTTGATTTTTTCTGCTGGGACTCTCATGTGAAACTTGTTCGAACTGTATTCCAGATTTTGAGAGAGAAGCTCTGTTGTGAAGGGACAAAGTGTCTTTTTGGCGTAAAGAGGATTCATTTCTGGGATTATTTTGTCCCCCACTTTATTGAAATGGCCCGGTCCCAAGGTTCAGGCCATCTGATTGGGTCCAACCACCTTTAAAGGCCTTCAAAGTTTTTGGGTTTTGCCAATTTTTTCGTAATTTTGGTAATTTCTCGTTTTGTTAAACCTTAACTGATTTGACCAAAAGGGTTCGACGTGGTGAATTTGGCCTCCTAGCAGTCTCTGCATTTCAGGAATTAAGCCAGAATTCACTTTGCTCCTGTTTCTACGGCGCCTGATGATTCTCTGCCTTTCAGGGGGTTGATCCTCGAAATTGGGGCAGGTGCCGTTTTTGTCCCAAAAAGATCCAGAGCCCTTTTAAAAGTAACCTTTTGGCTTTTTCTCTCGAAAATTTTTCCTTGAAGTAATTATGACGTGGGTAATCGGGGTTATTGGCCAGAAGGGGCTTTTGAAGAGTGGAGACATTGGCGGAGGGAGCCAAACACGGGTGGGGTCCTTACGGACCATAAAATCTGGTTTATTGAATCCCAAGCACTCAATCCTAGACGGCCAGGTGGGCCTTGTTTTTTACACGTTTTAATTTGTGGTTTCCTTTCTTCCGGCACTAAATGTTAAGGCGGATGCTCCTCGAGAGTTTCCTTGCGGACTCTCTGAGTTATCTGATCCTTCTGTTATTTTAAAGGGTTGTTCTTTCCCGCCATCTCCCCAATTGAGACTTGCCTGGAGGGGTCAGAGATAGGCCCGAGCGCTGCCTGTTGGAAAAATTGTTTGTCCCGGACCAGGGAAAAAAGGGTGATTTCTGAGATTCATTTCCGCGTTGGCTGGGCTCCCGGAATTTTTGGTAACCAGAACTTGTTATCCCTCCTTTTGGGGCCTACCTTGTCCGTGATGTCAGGGAATTTGTGCAGCCTGCGGGACTTTCTCCCCAACCTTGCTCTCGCTTGGTGGTTTTTTTGCATTGCCTGTGCCCAAGAGACCATGGACCCATTCTCTATGGATTTATTTCCCACCTTCCTGTTTCTCAGAGAATGACTGCCATCGGGTATTTGTGATTTGGTTTTCCAAGAGATAATCTTGGCCTTTGCCTAAGTTGCCTTCCTCTTCTGAATTGGTGCCTTTTTCCTTCGCACGTGGTTCTTTACCGGATTCCTAGAACATTGTTTCTGCAGAGGATCCAGTTTGTTTCCAATTTTGGAGGACCTTTTGTTCTAAAATTGGTGTTCAATTGCTTTCTCCTCGGCGTTTATCCTCAACCAATGTCAAAACTGAGAGAACAAACCAACATTGGAGACTTATTAAGAGCTTTTGTCTGCTGAACAGGATGATGGGTTTCTTTTTTGCCTTTGCTGGTTTTGCTCTTAATAATGGGCTAGCTCTGCCACTTTGAGTCTCCATTTTCTGTAATTCTGGGTTCACCCTCGATTTTTTTTCGGACGAGAGGCTTCTGTTCTGTCCGGGGGTTGATTGTTGTGGAGCGTATGCAACAGATTTGGGGGCCAGGAGTGGAGAGGTTGTCCCTCTCCCAAGAGAGGGCCAGCGGTTTCTAACCGATAGGCTGATGGTCCTCGGTTTAAAAGTGGGGGATGGTTGGTTGTCCTCAAAAAATATTCCTATGAGAGTAAGCATCTCCTAAATTAAGCCTATTTATGGACCTTATAAGACATGGAGATTCTAAATCCTGTTTCTTTTCGTTTGTTCTTCCCCGGGACATTTAGATCCAAACGTTTTCCCACAATTCCTTGTTAAAGGTTTGTTGAGCCAGGGTTCCCTGCCTGTGCCCCCCTACCCTTTTTGTTGAGGGCAATTGGAGTATGTGGTTGAGAAAATATTTTTATTCTCGTTTTTTCTAACAGAAACCCAGTATTGGTTAAGGAGGGTTAGGTAGGAAGAAAATTCTTGGGTGTTTGCTTGGACACCATGTAGAACTCATTGCGTACATAAACTCATCCTGACCGACCTGTTGCCAAATGAGGGTTCTGACCCCTCCTCAAGGGGGGGTATTTGTAATGGTTTGAGGGAGTTCTGAGCAGAGGCTCCCTCTGGTGGTTCAAGGGGGTTTTCTGGTTGTTCAGTGAAGATTTGAGGACTGGGAATCAGGTGTTATGACTGGTCTTATATAAGGGAGTACCTTCCCATCAGGGTTGCCGGTGATCAATTTTTCTGGTCGATCCTTGATTCCATTTCCCTGTACCTGCGTGTCGTGTCTGATCTCCTTCTAACAATAAGCATTTTATTCTTTTTGTTTCTGTCTTTATTTTTGCATTTTGTCCGACTTCTGTGGGGGCCTTCTGGGTCCCCTCGGGGCTTTTGCCCTCTCGGTTTAGTTCACCACTGATGTTTGTACTTTTGCTTTTCCTTTTTTTCAGGGCTGTTTGTTTTGATTTTGTTACACCAGAGACTAATTTGGTGAAGGTCGTGTGTCTCAGGTTTTTGAATAGTGGTTGGTGCTTTGGTTTTTTGGGAGCAGTAATACCCTTCCTATCCTTTTCAATTTAGTTAGTTTGGGCCCCAACTTTGCTCATAATATTTTTGTCTGTGCAGTATTCGTCTTGTCTAACCCCAATCATTTTGGGGGCTTGCTATTATCTTTGGGGTTTTTCTCCCGGGGCAGATACTTCCTTTTTCAACTTTAGGTGTATTGTTTTCAGGCTGTGACGAGGCTCTAGGACCAACGTAGAAGCTCCACGGCGCCTCTATTTGGTGTTAGTCAGGGTACCAACTCATAAATTCCAACTGTTGGTGTATTGCCTTTTTGCCTGCACCCTCATACCGAATCAAACACAGACCCTAGAGCCTTCCCGCCTCCCCAACCGGCCTTGCACAAGTGCCCACCCCACGCCGAAAATCTCCCACCTCCTCATGGTCTCCTCAGCACCCCAGCTATGGACATGATAATGATAGGGCCCGTACCCGGCGCCTTTTAGGCCCCCTGGGGTTCGTTCATCCGGGCAAGGGGCCAACCCGGAGGGAGATGAAAAGGTGGCCACCAGACCCATATAGGGGTCACACGCACTGTACTGGCCACACAACTCATCGGGGCTGGGGGACCCTCCGCACGGATTTTTGGCAAGCCCACAACAGTACCAGGGGGGTACCTGGAAGAGGCCACCAAAGAATCTAATAACCCGGACAGGGTCTCTGTAGTAAAAGTTAAATTATTGAGTAACCCGGATGGGTGAATGTTATAAAAGAAGTTTATGCCTTAACCCTTAGTGACAGGCCTTTTGCAGCTTAATGACCGGGCCAATTTTTTTCAATTCGACCACTGTCCCTTTATGATTATAACTCTGGAACGCTTTAACGAACCCGTGATTCGAGATGGTTTTTTCGGAAATTGTCTTCACGTTGTGGTAAATTTCTTTAAATATACTTGTGTTTTTTATGAAAAAAAACGGAATATGGCGAAAATTTTGAAAATTTAACAAATTTCAAACTTTAAATTTTTTTGCCCTGAAATCAAGAAATAGTACAAAATTTCTTAATAAATAACATTTCCCACATGTTTATTTACATCAGCACAATTTGGGACCAAAATTTTTTTTTGTTACGAATTTTTAAGGGTTAAAATTGACCACGATTTCTATTTTTACAACACCATTTTTTTTTAGGGACCACCCACTTGAAGTCACTTTGAGGGAACAAGAAGAAATACCCAAAAGTGACACCAATTAAAAATGCCCCCCCCAAGGTGCTCAAAACCACATTCAAGAATTTATTAACCTTAAGTGCTTCACAGGACGAAGCAATTGGAAGGAAAAAAATGCATTTAACTTTTTTTGCAAAAGCTTTACTTCGGAACCAAGTTTTTTTATTTTCACAATGTTAAAAGAAAAAATGAACCACAAAATTTGTTGTCACTTTCTTCTGAATACACCGATCCCCATAGTGGGGGTAAACCACTTTTTGGGCGGTGGCCGGTCGCAAGGGAAGGAGCCCGGTTTGGGGCTTTTTCAACGAGAAGGTGAATGCCATGTGGTTTAGAGAGCCCCCGATGTGCCTAAACAGTGGAAACCCCAAAAGGACCCCATTTTGGATACAAGACCCCTTAAGGAACTTTAATGTGTGGTGAGAACTTTGAACCTCCAAGTGCTTCACACAAGTTTATAACCTAGAGCCGGAAAAAAAAAAAAAAATTTTTTTTCCCAAAAAGTTTTTACCCCAATTTTTAATTTCCCAAGGTAATAAGACGCAAAATTTTTGTCAATTTGTCCTGAGCATGTGATACCCATATGTGGGGGTAAACCACTTTTTTTTTGGGCACGGAGAGGTCGCAAGGGAAGGCGCGTTTACTTTTCAACCAGAATTGGCTGGTCCAGTCGCGTTAGAGAGCCCCTGATGCCTAAACAGTGGAAACCCCCAACAAGTGACCCTTTTGGGAAACAACCCCCTAAGGAACTTATTTTAGATGTTTGGGGCACTTTAACCCAAGTATTCACAAAGTTTAACGTAGAGCGTGAAAATAAAAAATCAATTTTTCCACAAAAATGTCTTTTTCACCCAATTTTTATTTTCCCCCAAGGGTAACAAACCCCAAAAGTTTTTGGCAATTTGTCCTGAGAGCCGATACCCCGTTGGGGTAAACCACTTTTGGGCGCACGGCAGAGTCGCAAGGGAAGGAGCTCCTTTGACTTTTTCAACGCGGAATTGGCTGGACGCCTGTCGATTTGTAGAGGCCCTGATGGTCTAAACGTGAAAACCCCCACAAGTGACCCCTTTGGAAACTAGACCCCCTAAGGGAAATTATTAGAGTGTGTGAGCACTTTGAAGCCCCAAGTGCTTCACAAAGTTTATAACGCCCGGGTGAAAATAAAAAATCATATTTTTTCCACAAACCTGATCTTTAGTCCCCCCAAATTTTTTATTTTCACAAGGGTAACAGGAAAATTGGAAACAAAATTGTTGTACAATTTGTCCTGAGTTGCGATACCCCATATAGGGGGGGGCCACTGTTTGGGCCACGGCAGGGTTGGAATGGAAGCAGCACCGTTTATTTTTCAAACCAAAATTTGGAATTGAGATTGGACACCATTTCGGTTTGGAGAGCCCGATGCGCCTAAACAGTGGAAACCCCCACAAGTAACACCATTTTGGAAACTAGACCACCTATGGAACTTATCTAGATCCGCTGTGAGCACTTTGAACCCCCAAGTGTTTCACAAAAGTTTATAATGCCTGGGTGTGAAAAAAAAAAAAAACAATTTTCCACAAAAATGATTTTTTAGTCCCAAATTTTTGATTTTTCACAAGGAAATTGGACCCCAAAAGTTGTTTTCCAATTTGTCCTGAGTATGCTGATACCAAATATGTGGGGGGGGAAACTGTTTTGGCGCACAGCAGGGCTTGGAAAGGAAGTAATAAACGTTTTGGAATGCAGACGTTGGTGGGGGTTATGTTCCGTTTGCAGTGCCCCAGATGAGCCTAAACAGTGGAAAACCCCCACAAGTGACCCCATTTTGGAAACTAGACCCCATAAGGAACTTATCTAGATCTGTGGTGAGCACTTTGAACCTCCAGTGTTTCACAAAAGTTTATAATGCCTGGGTGTGAAAAAAAAAAATCAATTTTCCACAAAAATGATTTTTTAGTCCCAAATTTTTGATTTTTCACAAGGAAATTGGACCCCAAAAGTTGTTGTCCAATTTGTCCTGAGTACGTTGATACCAAATATGTGGGGGGGGGGAACTGTTTTGGCGCACAGCAGGGCTTGGAAAGGAAGTAATAACGTTTTGGAATGCAGACGTTGGTGGGGGTCATGTTCCGTTTGCAGTGCCCCAGATGAGCCTAAACAGTGGAAACCCCCCACAAGTGACCCCATTTTGGAAACTAGACCCCTTAAGGAGCTTATCTAGATGTGTGGTGAGCACTTTGAACCCCCTAGTGCTTCACAGAAATTTATAAACGCAGAGCCGTGAAAATGAAAAATCATTTTTTTTCTCAAAAATGATTTTTTAGCCAGCTATTTTTTATTTTCCCAAGGGTAATCGGAGAAATTAGAACCCCAAAATTGGTGTGCAATTTGTCCTGAGTACGCTCATACCCCATATGTTGGGGTAAACCACTGTTTGGGCGCACGGCAGGGCTCGGAAGGGAGGGAGCTCCATTTGACTTTTTGAACGCCACATCGTGTTTGGAGACCCCCTGTGTTAGGGTTCGAGTTCCCGCTCCTGCACAAGGGGAGTCTCGAACCAGTGCCGCTGCGGTCTCCCATTCGTCTCCGGCCGCAGTGGAGCCTGCTCAGCAGAGACGTCGTTCCAGGCGTCTTGCCCACTCCACTACTGGACAGTGACTTGCTGCTGCCTTTCCTGGATCTGCTATTGTAGCCAGTTCTGGAGCAGACATCTTTGGGATAAAGTCCTGCATTTTCCCTTCTGAGCGTGCCCAGAGTGAGATCTCCATTGGAGATCAGGGGTCACATGCTCAGGTACTGCAGCGGCTCCTATTGGCCCGCCAGGAAGGCCCTGTTACTACTAGTCTTCTGAACAGGTTCTCATTGGTCCTTGTTCCTGGAAGGTCCTGTGGCTGTTGCTATAAAAGGGTAGCATGGCTGGGCCGCCATGCGCTAATATCAACCATTGTATGCTATGCGCCAGTGGGTCATGCGTGTGTGTGGTTAGGGACCCGGCTGAAATAAGCCACTAGAATACCGACTTAATCGGTGAGGAGTTTAGTGTGCTAGCTGGTCAGGGTCGGTGTCCTAGATGCCCTAGATTACCGGCATAACCGGTGAGGAGTTTGATTGCCGTATTCAGGGTCTGGCGTTCAGACGCCATAGATTGCGGGTGACTCCCGCGAGGACATTAGCGCATGACCACGTATTATGCTCGCTTAGCAATTAACCGTGTGCCTGAGAGCCTGACAGGACACGGCGTTTGTTCTCAGCGGCTCTGTGACGTAACAGGGTTCGCTCTCGACGCTAGACAGCGCACTAGCGTTTTACTTTGCGGCTCACTGAAGCTAAGTGAGTTCGCACATATCGCCATATAGCACTGTGGCATCCCGTTAGCGGCTCTGTGAATTAACAGAGTCTGCATTTACTGCCACAACGCGCTACGGCGTTTATTTTAGCGACTCTGCGGGATAACAGAGTTCGCTACTTTCGTCATCTTACTAGCAGCAGGCTTTGCTTGCACGGTGGACCCCGGGCTGCGAACGCACCTTTCACTTTATATATTTGGTGCGTTCCGCAGACCCTAACATAATATTAGCGCCAGGGTCTGGCTAGTAAAATGGCGGACGAACAACGTCTATTGCAGTACATCCAGCAGCTGAAGGGTAGGTTGGAGGCTCTTGAGAGCACAACCTCAGCCGGGATGTTACCGCAGTCGCTGTTCAGGCTGCTAGCGTGGCTGCAGCCAGTTTGTCCTCTGCCACCTCTGCCCCTACATTATCCCACCTCCCGCTTCCTGACAAGTTTGCCGGTGATAGCAAGCAATGTCGGGGATTCGTGAGTCAGTGCTCTATACATCTTGAGCTTCTGGCTGCACGTTTTCCCACGGATCGGGCACAAGTGGGTTTTGTACTTTCTCTACTCTCGGGCAGAGCGTTGGAGTGGGCAACGCCGCTGTGGGAGCGCGATGATCGTGTGGTGCAGAGTGCTCCTCGTTTCTTGGAGGCTCTTAAAAAGGTCTTTTTAGGACCCCAGGTCACCCACGATACGGCGCTACAACTGCTGGCATTGACACAGGGTTCGTCTTTGGTCAGTCAGTTTTCCGTCCAGTTTCGGACTCTGGCTGCTGAGCTAGATTGGTCTGATAAAGTTCTTATTCCTATCTACTGGCGGGGACTGGCTGACCATGTTAAAGACGCTTTGGCTACCAGGGAGATTCCCGCCACACTGGAGAAGCTTATCTCCATATCTACCCGCATTGACCTCCGTTTTCACGAGCGGAGGTTGGAGCGGGCCCAGTGTAGGCAGAGGTTTCGGTTGGCTCCTACCTTTGCCAAACCTCTCGAATTCCCCGATCTGGCGTCCGAACCTCAAAAGGCCACAGAAGTTCCTCATGCAGGACCTAAGTCTCGGTCCGTACGAGTATCCGTGGTTTGTAACCATTGTCAGCAGACAGGACACTATGCCAACAGATGTCCACAGCGATCGGGGAAGCGATCGCGTCTGGTGGCCCTGGGAGGAGGTTCACTGGAGACAGCGGCATTTCCTCCAAGATAACATTTAAAGGGACAATCACTGTTGGTACTTCCATTCTCACCCCGACCTTTGCGTGGACTCAGGAGCAGAGGGGAATTTCATGTCCTCTAGCTTTGCTCGCCGTCATGCAGTACCTCTGGTGGCGCTTGACAGATCAGTGACTGTTCGGGTAGTGAATGGGTCGTCATTGCCCTCACAAATTACTCACCAGACTGTCCCACTTGCATTGTCTGTATCTCCTTCCCATCAGGAATTTATTTCCCTACTCGTCCTTCCCGAGGGAATAGACGAGATCTTACTAGGTATACCTTGGCTCCGTTTCCACTCCCCACATATAGAGTGGACTTCGGGTAGGATACTGGGTTGGAGTGATGCATGTACAGGCAGATGTTTCAGAAGTTGCGTTCAGGTTACCACTACTGAGTTACCCGCAGATCTTACTCCACTTCCCAAGCACTACTGGTCATATGCAGACGTGTTCTCCAAGAAGGCTGCGGAGACTCTTCCGCCTCATCGCCCCTATGACTGTCCTATCGACCTCTTGCCTGGCGCAGAACCTCCTCGGGGAAGGGTCTATCCCCTCTCTCTTCCTGAGACAGAGGCCATGTCGCAATATATTCAGGAGAACCTGGCAAGAGGGTTTATTAGGAAGTCGGTGTCACCGGCAGGGGCGGGATTTTTCTTCGTGCAGAAGAAAAACGGAGAATTGCGTCCGTGTATTGATTACAGGGGTCTTAACGCCATCACCGTTAAAAACAAGTACCGTTGCCCCTGATCTCTGAGCTATTTGATAGGCTTCGGGGAGCAAGGGTATTCACTAAACTAGATCTGCGCGGTGCTTATAACCTGATTCGCATCCGTGAGGGGGACGAATGGAAGACGGCTTTTAATACCAGGGATGGGCATTACGAATATCTGGTGATGCCCTTTGGGCTCTGTAATGCTCCAGCCGTTTCCAAGACTTTGTCAATGACATCTTCCGGGATATGCTCTCCACCTCGGTCGTAGTCTATCTGGATGATATACTCATCTTCTCTCCAGATATTGACTCCCACCGGAGGGATGTTGGCAGGGTCTTCGACCTCCTACGGGCAAATTCCCTTTACGCAAAGTTGGAGAAATGTGTGTTTGAGCAGGAGTCCTTACCTTTCCTGGGCTATATCATCTCCGCCCAGGGATTGGCTATGGATCCTGCCAAACTACAGGCGGTGATGGACTGGCAAGAACCCCACTCTCTAAAGGCGGTGCAGCGCTTTATGGGTTCATTAATTACTACCGTCAGTTCATTCCCCACTTCTCAACTTTGGTAGCTCCCGTGGTTGCCCTTACCAAAAAGGGAGCTAATCCCAAATTGTGGTCTGAAGAGGTCTCCAAGGCCTTCACGTCTATTAAGTCTCATTTCGCTAGAGCTCCCATCCTACATCGCCCCGATGTTGATAAGCCATTTATATTGGAGGTGGATGCCTCGTCCGTTGGTGCTGGAGCAGTCCTCTTTCAAAAGGATGCTCAAGGTCGGAAGCATCCATGCTTCTTTTCTCCAAGACCTTCACACCAGCAGAGAGGAATTATTCCATCGGGGACAGGGAGTTGCTAGCAATGAAGTTGGCCTTCTCGGAGTGGAGACATCTGTTGGAGGGAGCTCGCTTTCCCTTCCAAGTCTTCACGGATCACAAAAACCTGGTATATCTTCAGACAGCCCAGCGGCTTAATTCTCGCCAAGCCAGATGGTCCTTGTTCTTCTCCCGGTTTCATTTCATACTGCATTTCCTCTCGGGAGAGAAGAACATTCGTGCCGACGCTCTCTCTCGCTCTGTGGTGTCCTCGGAGGAGGAGGTGGAGGAGCCTCGGCTTATCGTCCCCACAGAGAGCCTGAGAACAGTGGCCCCGGTTTCACTAGAGTCTGTGCCCCCGGGCAAGACTTTTGTGCCTACTAATTTGCGACCGGAGGTACTCTCTTGGGCACATTCGTCCAGGGTAGGTGGACACTTTGGGGCAAAGAGGACATCTGAGTTGCTGGCGAGGACATATTGGTGGCCGCATATGGTCCGTGATGTTGGGGACTATGTTCGGGCGTGTGTCTCCTGCGCCAAAAATAAGTCTCCACGACAACGGCCAGCTGGGTTACTTTACCCTTTGCCGGTGGCAGACAGGCCCTGGGAGATGGTTGGGATGGACTTTGTGGTGGGCTTGCCCAAGTCTCGGGGTTGCACCATCATTTGGGTAATCACCGACCATTTCTCTAAAATGGTGCATCTGGTGCCACTACCACGGTTACCTTCTGCACGGGCTCTGGCAGCGTTGTTTGTTAGGCACATCTTCCGTTTGCACGGCATGCCGGACAAGATTGTCAGTGACCGAGGTCCCCAGTTTGCGTCTCGGTTCTGGAGAGAGCTTTGTCGTCTACTCAGTATTGAGTTAAATCTCTCTTCAGCGTACCATCCTGAGACGAATGGGTTGGTAGAGAGGGCCAACCAGACCTTGGTCACCTATCTACGACATTTTGTCTCAGCCAGGCAGGATGACTGGGCATCCTTGCTACCATGGGCTGAGTTTGCATTAAACAATGCTGTGGCTGATTCCACCGGACAGACCCCATTCCTCCTGAACTACGGTCAGCATCCGCGGGTACCAGTGCCTATGCCCGTGTCTTCCGCCGATTCCTGGGTGGCAGACTGGGCTGTGGATGCACGGGACATTTGGGACCGCACGCAGGATGCCATTCAGGCCTCCAAAGAGAGGATGAGGTCTTCGGCCGATGCCCATCGGCGCCCCGCTCCTACATTTGCTCCTGGGGATTTGGTGTGGCTCTCCGCCCGTAACATCAGGCTGCGAGTTGAGTCCACTAAGTTGGCACCCCGCTACCTGGGTCCTTTCAAGGTCCTCGAGCAGGTTAACCCTGTGGTATACCGTTTAGCTCTTCCACCACGCCTGGGTATCTCCGACACCTTTCACGTGTCCCTCCTGAAACCCGTGCTCATGTCCCGGTTTTCTGAGTCATCTGCCGGGACATCGGGTTCATCTGCGGATGACCATGAGGTGAACGCCATCGTGGGGTGTAAGGTGGTACGGGGCAAAAAGTTTTATTTGGTGGACTGGAGGGCTATGGGCCTGAGGATAGGTCTTGGGAGCCTGCCGAGCATTTTCACGCTCCGCAGCTCATCGCTGCCTTTGAACGCAGCGAGGCCCAGAGAAGGGGGGGCCCTAGGAGGGGGGTAATGTTAGGGTTCGAGTTCCCGCTCCTGCACAAGGGGAGTCTCGAACCAGTGCCGCTGCGGTCTCCCATTCGTCTCCGGCCGCAGTGGAGCCTGCTCAGCAGAGACGTCGTTCCAGGCGTCTTGCCCACTCCACTACTGGGCAGTGACTTGCTGCTGCCTTTCCTGGATCTGCTATTGTAGCCAGTTCTGGAGCAGACATCTTTGGGATAAAGTCCTGCATTTTCCCTTCTGAGCGTGCCAGAGTGAGATCTCTCATTGGAGATCAGGGGTCACATGCTCAGGTACTGCAGCGGCTCCTATTGGCCCGCCAGGAAGGCCCTGTTACTACTAGTCTTCTGAACAGGTTCTCATTGGTCCTTGTTCCTGGAAGGTCCTGTGGCTGTTGCTATAAAAGGGTAGCATGGCTGGGCCGCCATGCGCTAATATCAACCATTGTATGCTATGCGCCAGTGTGGTCATGCGTGTGTGTGGTTAGGGACCCGGCTGAAATAAGCCACTAGAATACCGACTTAATCGGTGAGGAGTTTAGTGTGCTAGCTGGTCAGGGTCGGTGTCCTAGATGCCCTAGATTACCGGCATAACCGGTGAGGAGTTTGATTGCCGTATTCAGGGTCTGGCGTTCAGACGCCATAGATTGCGGGTGACTCCCGCGAGGACATTAGCGCATGACCACGTATTATGCTCGCTTAGCAATTAACCGTGTGCCTGAGAGCCTGACAGGACACGGCGTTTGTTCTCAGCGGCTCTGTGACGTAACAGGGTTCGCTCTCGACGCTAGACAGCGCCCTAGCGTTTTACTTTGCGGCTCACTGAAGCTAAGTGAGTTCGCACATATCGCCATATAGCACTGTAGCATCCCGTTAGCGGCTCTGTGAATTAACAGAGTCTGCACTTACTGCCACAACGCGCTACGGCGTTTATTTTAGCGACTCTGCGGGATAACAGAGTTCGCTACTTCGTCATCTTACTAGCAGCAGGCTTTGCTTGCACGGTGGACCCCGGGCTGCGAACGCACCTTTCCACTTTATATATTTGGTGCGTTCCGCAGACCCTAACACCCTGATGTGCCTAAATAGTGGAAATCCCTCAATTCTAGCTCCAACCCTAATCCCAACACACCCCTAACACTAATCCCAACCCTAATCCTAACCTAAATCCCAACCCTAATTCCAACCCTAATTGTAACCCTAACCTTAATTATAACCTTAATTATAACCCTAACCCTAATTGTAACCCTAACCCTAATTCTAACCCTAATTCTAACCCTAACCCTAAGGCTAGGTTCATTTTGCGTTTTACCAGCCCGTTCAACACATAGCGTTGACGGGCTGGTAATGGTATAGCATAACGCGATCGCATTATGCTATACCCGCTAGCGCAGAGGAATCAGCAGATGATTCATCTGCGCTAGCGGTGACGGAGCCCAAACGCTGCAGCCCGCGTCCGAGGCTCCGTCACTGAATGATGGCACGTCGCAAACGCATGCCGCTTTGCGGCATGCGTCGCGATGCGCCCTCAAATGGGGTGAATGGCAGCGTTAACGGACTGCGTTACACCGCGTTATACCGCAGTGTAGCGTAGTCCGTCTAACGGACTGCCATAACGCAGTATGAACCCAGCCTAACCCTAACGCTAATTATAACCCTTACCCTAAGGCTGCTTTCACACTTCCGGCGGGCGCCTGTCGGCGCCCCCGGCATTTTGCCGCAGCGCCGCATCAGAAAACCTGATGCGCCGCCGGCGGCCGCATGCGGTTTTTTGCCGGATGGTTTCTGATGCCCGGAGACATCAGAAACCATCCGGCAAAAACAAAAAACGTTACATGCAGCGTTTTGTCCGGCCGCCGCAATGTACATTTGCGCCGCATCCGGACAAAACCGCATGCAACGCATTGACATGCGGCGCCATCCGGCGCTAATGCAAGTCAATGCAAAAAAAAACGCATGCGGCGCATCAGATTTTCTGATGCGGCGCTGCGGCTAAATGCCGGGGGCGCCGTCAGGCGCACACCAGATGTGTGAAACCAGCCTAATGCTAACCCTAACCCTAATTATAACCTTAACCCTAATTATAACCCTAACCCTAATTATAACCCTAACCCTAACAGAAAAATGAAAATAAATATAATTTCTACTTTTTATTATATGTCCCTAACTAAGGGGGTGATAAATGGGGGGGTTATGTACTGTTTTTTTTATTTTGATCACTGTGATAGTTTATCACAGTGATCAAAATGTACTTTTATGAGAATGAATGAAAAAAAAATTGAATCTGCCGCCAAAGCAGATCGGCGGGCGCACTGCGCATGCGCCCGCCATTTTTTTTTGCAGGGAGAAGAAGCCGGGATCCTGGGGCCTGCGGGAGGACGGAGGACACCGGTAAGTATATGGGGGGGCGATCGGGGGACCGGGGGACCCTCATTTCTCCCCTCTGATGTGCAATCACATCAGAGGGGAGAGAAATCATTTTTTTTTTTTTTTTTTGCGATCGCGGCTATGCTTGCATAGCCGCGATCGCAACACCGGGATCGGTGAATACCGACCCGGATCATGTTCTCTGGGGTCTCGGCTACCCCCGGTAGCCGAGACCCCAGAGAATATTTGCCCATCCCCCCACCAGCACAGCGGCACATAGCGGCGGGCGCACTGGGCATGCGCCCGCCATTGTCTTAACGGCGCCGGCACCGGGGACACCGGAGGGCCCGGGGGCCACATGGATCTTATTGGGGGCCACATGGGGGTCCTGGGGACCCTTTTTCTCTGTCCTCTGATGTCTGATGACATCAGAGGACAGAGAAATTAAATGGCACAACTTTTTTTTTTTTTGTTGCGGTCGCCGTTATAGGGTTAATAACGGCGATCGCAACATCGGTGTCGGTAAAAACCGACCCGATTCATGTTCTCTGGGGTCTCGGCTACCCCCGGTAGCCGAGACCCGGAGAAAATGCGCCTCTGGGGGGCGCTATTCACTTTTTCCACAGCGCCGTTAATTAACGGCGCTGTGGTTTAAGTACCCTTGATGACCGCCGTTAAAAGGCGTATCGGCAGTCGTTAAGGGGTTAATATACCCAGGTTGGGTAATGGTTTGATGTACCCGGACGGGTGAATGTTCAGAAGAACAAGTTTATTGTTGCCTTAATATACCCAGGTTGGGTAATGGTGTTTCACTGTAATGAAAATGTTGAACTTTGAAGCCATGAACTGTACTGGCTCACAAATTTTTCTGTAAATAGTTGGCACTTCGGTGCTCCATCTTGGTTTTACAAAAAACTTTACTGTGCACTATTTTCAACTACCTCAGAAACTAAAAACCCGTTTGGTGTGGCCGAAAGTGAGGTCTGCTCAAGGAAAGTCTTGCAGCCCACCCAAGACCACAGTTGGAGGTTTGGAGCGGGTCCTCCACAAGCACAAGTAAAGGACACTGTGAAGTTACCCCGGTGGGGTTGTAGTCCTAAGAAGTCTCCACGAACTTCGGCACTAATGCTATTTGCACTTTTGTTGAATATGTATTTATTAACACACATGTATAACACATATCAAGGGTATGAACAGTAACAAAACATGTCACATAATATAAGCCATTTGCACTTTTGTAATGTTATTATTAAAAATTTTATTATGCAACGTTTAACTTGAAGTGTTTCCTGCTTTCTTACTACGTCGCATAGTCCACTCTGCTACATCACTTTGCACCATTGCTCTATCTCACATCTATCTGCCCTGGAAGGATAGCGTGTTACCTGTAGAAGACTTTTCACCTACCTGCACTACACCATCCCTTCCAGAGGACCTGCACAGCAGCGCTGGACACCCTGACCAGGTACTACAGGTGGCGTCACGACAAACTACACGAACATTCTATCATCCCCTGGAAATATCCCACATTCCAGTGATCGCCCAGGTCACGGACCGAGCTGTGCTACTCGTGACATCCCCCATAGAAGTCGACGTGATCGGTGCCGAGTACCCCCAAAACCCCTGTCTCTGTGCGACTCAACTTCCCTCACTGTGCTGGCACTTTACATTTACAATGCCTCTGGGTTTTTTTTTTGAGGGGGTGGGGAACATTCAGACTTTTGCTATGGGGCCCCATGATTTATATGTACGCCCCTGCTGCTGAGGCATGGTATTTAAGGCTGTTAAGGAGCCAACATACATGGACCTTGCCAGCAGCGTCGGACTGGAGTACCTTGGGCCCACCAGAGAAAATATATTCTTGCGGCCCAACATCATACTTCCCAACCTTTGAATAAGGGAAAGAGGGACAAAGGCTGTGGAAAATTTTAGGCCATGCCACGTTGCACCACAGACTGTCCAGGAGTTGGTGGATGCTTTAGTCCAGGTGTGGGAGGAGATCCCTCACGAGACCATCCGTCGCGCTCATCAGGAGCATGGCCAGAAGTTGTAGGGAGGTCATACAGCATACCTCCCAAATTTGGAAGACAGGAAAGAGGATTAAAGGCTGCGGCGCGTGTTGCGCGCCGCTGAAAATTTTAGGCCACGCCCCGACAACACCCATTTCACAGCTAATCACACCCATATCCTCGCCCCAAGCGTTACCATTTAGCACTGCTGATCACACTGACTGGTAATGAGGGCACAGTGGCTGGTACTGAGGAAAAGAAAGAAAGAGCAGCGAGAGAGAAAGAACAAACAGAGAAAGAAAGAGAGGAAAGAAAGAAAAGAGAGAAAGAAAGAACAGAGAGAAAAAAGAACAGAGAGCGAGAAGGAAAGAACAGAGAGCGAGAAAGAAAGACTAGAGAGAGAGCCATAGGCGTAGCTAGGGTTTTGGTTTAGTGGGGCAAAACTTCTGAGTGGGCCCATCATCAGAGAACCTCAGCAAATGATCGCGCTGTTGGCCAAAATAATCTCTATATAAAAAGACCAATATTGATATTACCGCCATATGGTCTGTGTTAAATAATACCAGTCCTACAGAACATATAATAGATTACAGCACAGGTACAGATAATGACTTACCGCTGATGTTCTTTCTAATGGAATTGTTCACTTTTCATGTCTTTTCCATCTGGCCCACACCGACATGACGACTTCTCCAGCCAGGACTCGACTGTACCCCCATTAAAAAAAAATTAAAAAAAAACTCACCTCCCGGCTCCTGTGCTGCTCACTGTTCTCCCTCTCAGCGTCTGACAGCGGGCGCCGGCAGGTGATGTTATTGCGCCCGCTGTCATACGCTGAGAGGGGGATTATGGGAGAGTAGGAGCGCTCGCTCCTTCTCTCTCCATGCGGTCAGCTTTATCGGCTGGATGCCGATACAGCTGACCCTCCGATGACGGGTGGGGGGCCCACTGCTGGCACCGGGCCCCCCAACGCCTGTTCAGGCCCCATAGCTTCCGGGCGGCAGAGCAGGGAGAGCGATTCTCCCTGCTCTGCCGCAGAATGTAACTGTATCGTAGCTCCGGGTGGGCCCCCTCAGAGCGCGGGCCCCGGGGCCACCACCCCCTCTGCCCCGCGACCTATCCTTTCAAATCAGGGCCCACCACGCAGGAGCTGGGGCCCACCGTAGGTTTCTCCGGTGTCCCGGTGCCTCAGTCCGACCCTGCTTGCCAGCCTGATACTACCAGGCCACAGCAGTCTGCATATCTTGGCTGGTTAACAAAAATAGGGGATCCCCTCGAAAAAAATTTGGCGTGGGGTCCCCCCTATTTTTGTTAACCAGCCAGATGAAGCAGACTGCTGAGGCCTGGTTTTTCAGGCTGGTAAGGATCCAATATCCATGGACCTTGCCAGCCTGATAATACCAGGCCACAGCAGTCTGCTTAGCTTGGCTGGTTAACAAAAATAGGGGATCCCCTCGAAAAAAAAACGGCGTAGGGGTCCCCCTATTTTTGTTAACCAGCCAAGTAAAATGCAGACTGCTGCGGCCTGGTATTAAAAGACTGTCAAGGCCCATGGATTTTGGCCCTCAACAGCCTGATAATACCAGGCTACAGCAGCCCCACATTTGGCGCATCAAAAGATGTGCCAATTGTGGCACTTTACCCGCTCTTCCCACTGCCCTGTAGCGGTGGCAAGCGGGGTAATAAGGGGTTAATGTCACCGTTGATTGCACGGTGACAATAAGCCCGGTTAATAATGGAGAGGTGTCAATAAGACACCGATCCATTATTAATCCCAAAGTTTTTAAATGTATAAAAAAAAAGACACAGCAAGAAAAAAGTATTTTACTGAAATAAAAAAGACAACACAGTTTTCATTTCTTTTATTATACTCTCATTCCTGCGACGCCATCGATCTCCTGTAAAAAAAGAAAAAAAACAAACCAACAGTAAACCACCTGTCCGACGCAGTCCATAGTAACGAGGGTCCCACGACGATCCAGCTCTGCTACATCGCAATGACAGGCAGAGCCTGTCATTTGAACGCAGCACAGCTGATTACCTGCTTCCCCGGCGGTGACGTCATCGGACTGACTGCTTTACGGCCGGGATTACCCAGCAGTCACTGCAGTTATCGCGAGAAACTGCATGTGACCGCCGGGGAAAGATGATGGCGGCCATCAAGCAGTCCAGCCCGTGACCGCCGGAGATCTTCTGCCAGGTAAGTGCCGCTGACTCCTGACAGACCCGACCGACGGACACTGACAGTGACAGTGACAAATCCGATTCCGGTATCCGATAAGACGAAAATATCGGAACTAAGTATCGAAAGTCCGATAGAGCTAATATCGGCCGATACCCGATACTTGCGGTATCGTATCGCTCAACACTAGTCGGGACACCTGTTTCCCGTTCCTACTCTATATTGGTGGTGAGATTGTTCCTATTTTTGTCTTCTCATCTTATGCCTTTGTGTACCATCACATCTTTTTTTATTGTGCTATATATGTGTAATCTGGGTTATAGTTTTTTATGTGGTTAGTAGTCCTTTGTGATCTCCAATTGCTGTACCTATGGACCAGGTTAGCATAATCTAAGAATCTGCTATTCTCAATTCTGAATGTTTTTATTGGATAAGACCCTATTATGCTATTATTTCTCCAGCCTATCCCCTTCTGCTTTTGATGCTCTATGACCCACGACTTGGCCTCTAACTATCCTTTGTTGTACCTCCTGGTTTTGATGTATCCTCCTGGAATTTGACCCCTGACTGTTACCCGACCACGCCTTTGTCTTACCTTTCTGTACTACAAGCCTTCCTGGTAACTGAACTCAGACCTCCTGACCACCCTGTCTCACGGCCGTTGACTCAGTGTCACAACTAGGACTCTGACCACTGGGACCCTACTGTTACTAGGAATGGAGGACTTAAAGTTGAAATCTTTGGATCAGTGTGGGTCCCAGCAGTCATGACAACAAATGAATCACCTATTCTGTGTATAGGTAATACATTTTGTTTGTTGTACTACATAACTTTAGATTTGTAACAGATTAAGGAAGACCTTTAACCAAATTGTTCATGTCGAATTGGACATACAATGTAATAGTGGTCTCACAGGACAAAACATTTATTTTTTAAAAAGCATCCACCTCTCTGATTAAGACTCATATATAGTATAGACCAAAAGTTTGGACACACCTTCTCATTTAAAGATTTTTCTGTATTTTCATGACTATGAAAATTGTAAATTCACACTGAAGGCATCAAAACTATGAATTAACACATGTGGAATTATATACTTAACAAAAAAGTGTGTAACAAATGAAATTATGTCTTATATTCTAGGTTCTTCAAAGTAGTCACCTTTTGCTTTGATGACTGCTTTGCACACTCTTGGCATTCTCTTGATGAGCTTCAAGAGATAGTCACCAGAAATGGTCTTCCAACAATGTTGAAGGAGTTTCCAGAGATGCTTAGCACTTGTTGGCCCTTTTGCCTTCACTCTGCTGTCCAGCTCACCCCAAACCATCTCGATTGGGTTCAGGTCTGGTGACTGTGGAGGCCAGGTCATCTGGCGTAGCACCCCATCACTCTCCCTCTTGGTCAAATAGCCCCTACACAGCCTGGAGGTGTGTTTAGGGTCTGTCCTGTTGAAAAATAAATGATGATCCAACTAAACGCAAACCGGATGGAATAGCATGCCTCTGCAAGATGCTGTGGTAGCCATGCTGTTTCAGTATGCCTTCAATTTTGAATAAGTCCCCAACAGTGTCACCAGCAAAGCACCCCCACACCATCACACCTCCTCCTCCATGCTTCACGGTGGGAACCAGGCATGTAGAGTCCATACGTTCACCTTTTCTGCATCGCACAAAGACACATTGGTTGGAACCAAAGATCTCAAATTTGGACTCATCAGACCAAAGCACTGATTTCCACTGGTTTAATGTCCATTCCTTGTGTTCTTTAGCCCAAACAAGTCTCTTCTGCTTGTTGCCTGTCCTTAGCAGTGGTTTCCTAGCAGCTATTTTACCATGAAGGCCTGCTGCACAAAGTCTCCTCTTAACAGTTGTTGTAGAGATGTGTCTGCTGCTAGAACTCTGTGTGGCATTGACCTGGTCTCTAATCTGAGCTGCTGTAAACCTGCGATTTCTGAGGCTGATGACTCGGAAAAACTTATCCTCAGAAGCAGAGGTGACTCTTGGTCTTCCTTTCCTGGGGCAGTCCTCATGTGAGACAGTTTCTTTGTAGCGCTTGATGGTTTTTCCAACTGCACTTGGGGACACTTTCAAAGTTTTCCCAATTTTTTGGACTGACTGACCTCATTTCTTAAAGTAATGATGGCCACTCGTTTTTCTTTACTTAGCTGCTTTTTCTTGCCATAATACAAATTCTAACAGTTATTCAGTAGGACTATCAGCTGTGTATCCACCAGACTTCTGCACAACACAACTGATGGTCCCAACCCCATTTATAAGGCCAGAAATCCCACTTATTAAACCTGACAGGGCACACCTGTGAAGTGAAAACCATTTCCTGTGACTACCTCTTGAAGCTCATCAAGAGAATGCCAAGAGTGTGCAAAGCAGTCATCAAAGCAAAAGGTGGCTACTTTGAAGAACCTAGAATATAAGACATAATTTCAGTTTGTTACACACTTTTTTGTTAAGTATATAATTCCACATGATTCATAGTTTTTATACCTCCAGTGTGAATTTACAATTTTCATAGTCATGAAAATACAGAAAAATCTTTAAATGAGAAGGTGTGTCCAAACTTTTGGTCTGTACTGTATTTAGCAGCTATTTGAGGTCATTTTTACTATGCCTAAGTGGGCCATATCAGAGAGTTTTCACTGGGTGCAAGTATTTCTTCTAACTGAATGATGTTGACCAATCATAATCAAACACTCAGTGGAAATAAGAACACAACCCACAATAACTCAGAAGTGTCTTCTGTATGAGAGATATAATGACAGAAATTTTGATCTCACTGCACAATAATTACAAGTGAGTAGAACAGTTTTAAGTTTGATTACTGATACCGTTATGCTTTCATCTCCTTGCAGTCTGTGTGGGGAGAGGCAGTACAGCAGCAGAATTTAGCTGTGTCATGTTAGCTATCCTCCTCTGATAGCACTGACACATCTGCTATACTGTCCCTTCCCCCACACTGTAAGTACAGAAATGAGGCAGAGGTTTCAGTAATCAAATTTGTATTTGTTGTGCTCAACTTGTAATTTCTCTATAGTAAGATCAGGCTGTTATTACATCTCATAGGTGAGCAGCTAGTTCTGGGATATTGTGGGCATGTTCTTTCTCCTGAGTTTTGCTGCCTATTTTTTATTGGGCAACATTGTATGTGCCCTTAGTGAAAACTATGTGATAACGGGGCGTGGCGATGTAGTGGAGCAAGAAAGACGCGCTGTGGCAGAGCTCCTCGCATCCTGAAATTCATTCTCGTTCTCTTCTATCCTGACCGGCATTTACCTGCACCCGATATACTCCCCTGGACCCCAGGAGTCATCCGGTGCCGGGAGATACGCTGTGCGGTTCCTGTGAGTGGGACGCTGAGGAGAAACCGGCAAGGACATGGGACCTGAGGAAGGCGGTGGCCATTTTTTTTTTTTTTTTTTTACTGTGCGCTCCGACAGGAAGAACACACAGCTGAGGATCCCAGTCTCGGGGGAGCCGTTGGAGAAGCCTGATCACTTCACTGGAGGTACAGATTGGGAAACGCGGAGTGAGCTCTGAAAAATGAGCCCTACGCTCCCTCACTGACAGGTTAGCTTCCCTGGTTCTTGTGCCCTCCCCCCGCCATTTTTGGGATCTTTGAGCTCTTGCCGCTGCCCCTACAGACGCTGGGACATAATAACCCAGCCTGACCCACAGGACTTGTATGCTACTTTTAATCTGCTGCAGCACTTAACATTTCATTTCATTAAATTATCTGTAGCCGTCTGTATTCCTATACGGAGTCAAGAAAGTATATATACTCATTTCCAGCAGTGCTTCTGCTCCTGGAGGAGAGGACTTTCTCAGTATATGGTCATTAAACTTGCCATACTTCATCACTGTTAACTGTGAATAAAGTGAACTTTCTATAGCTATCTGCATAACGAGCACATCCATACCATATATTCCCTAATAGTGGTGCTTCTGTTCCTGGATGAGGGGACTTTCTCATTATACAGTCGTTAAACTTGCCATACTTCATTGCTATTGATTATGAATCGCTCAAAGGGGTCAAGCATGGCAGACAAATTAAAGGAATTTGCAAGGTCTGACCCGTCTGATAATGCAAGTTCTCTTAGGAATACTCCCAAAACTGGAGATCAGCGTAAAAACCAAGCCTCTGATCGTGTGGAGAGTGGCGTCACCGGGGATCTAACTCTAAGGCGGTATCCGAGCAGTTAATGCAGGCCATTTCCCTGACCAGAACATCTTTGACTGAGAAAATAGAGGACGTGCACTCTGAGGTGGGGCGTCTCCGGCAAGATATGCAGGCCATAAGGGGGCGCATTACGGAGATGGAGACAAGGGTATCTCACTTAGAGGACACTCTTCCACCCATGGAGGCCAGATTAATCAAGGTGTCTGGCTCTATAAATGCTTGGAAACAGAAGACGGATGATCTGGAAAATAGACTGCGCCGCAATAACATTCGAATCATTGGTTTGCCGGAGCACTGTTGTCAGTGAGGGTATCCCCCTGTTTACCTCACGATAGGAGCACAGGATTTTGCTCCTCCATTTTTGGGCTTTTTTTTGTATTTTACAGGAGCTTGGGACTATGCTCCTCATTGAGCTTTATTTTGTTTCTTCTTGTTTTATTATTGTTGATTGATGTTTATACAGATACTGCTGCCAAAATATTAATTATGCTGCCTGTAAGGTTCAGTCTGCGCGACACTGTATACCATACTAATACAAAAGACTATGGGGTCTGAATTAATATGCATGACCTGGAATGTAAGAGGTCTTGGGTCTCCCCGAAAGAGAATTAAGTTTTTTTCCCAGATTAAACGTCATCGTCCTCACATTGTGGCCTTGGTTGAAACACACTTGACCAGAGATTCGGCTCGTTATGTGCAGAAACCATGGGTACAATAGTCCATACATGAGTTTCACACAGTTAATCTAGAGGAGTTTCTTTGTTAATCCATAAGGACACTAGATGGGAGGTCAAGGAGGCTTGGAAAGACCCTGAGGACGCTTTGTTTTTGTGCATGCATTGATAGATTTGAAAGACTACGTCATAATGTGTGTCTATAACCCACCCCCAGCTAATATATCAATCATCAAAACGGCGGTAAGCTTTGCCTTAAATTATCCAGATGCACTAGTTATGTGCATGGGGGATTTTAATCTAGTCATGAATAACAGTCTGGATAGACTTATACTAGATGATGGAGTACCCGTGATGGCCTGCTCTCCATCTCCGCTATCATTGCTCATTGAGGGCAGTGGTTGGTTGGATTTATGGAGGATACGTCATCCTGACGCGAGAAAATACACCTGTCACTCGTCCATTAGACCCACTCTATCTCGTATAGATTATATATTTGGTTCTAGCAACTTGGCAATGTGGGTGGGGGATGTGGAACATGGGAATAGGGGCATCTCAGATCATAGCCCTATAATACTTACAGTTAGATTTGGCCAAAGGAGTCGCAACTTATTTTGGAAGCTGAACCCATTTTGGCTGAAACTGATAGGCCCCAATGACAGAACTCTAGACCAATTAGACTGCTTCATTTCCTCCCATCCTGAACCTCAGAATATTAACTTGTTTTGGGACACCCTTAAAGCATATCTAAGGGGATGTTTGTCCTCCACAATTTCCTATATTAAACGGGTGACATCTAGGGAAGATGAGGAGATAAAGAAGCGATTGAGCGATTCGGAAGCAAATTATATAGCTAATCAAACAAATGAAAATTGAAATGAATGGCTAAACTCCCATAGACTATATACTCAATATATGGATACCAAAACTAAATGTAAATTATTCTTTACTCGCCAGTCATATTTTGAATTGGGAAATCAGTCCAGTAAGTTATTAGCATTTATGGTGCACCAACACAACGCATCTAATACCATACTTCAAATTCGGAAACCTGATAAATCGATAGTGACCTCAACGGGTGACATACTCCAGAGTTTGCATAAATATTTTAAACGTTATATAGCTCCAGAGGGGGTTTTAGCACTTCGGATTGCCATGAATATTTATCAGACGTACAATTTCCCACATTGAGTCCCGCCCAACAAGCCTTTCTAAATGCAGACTTCACGATAGAAGAAATAAATGAAGTCATAGCAGATATGGCCTCTGGGAAGGCGCCTGGGCCGGATGGATTTCCCATAGAAATGTACAGGAAATATCGGGATGTTTTGGCACCACTCCTTCTGAGGGTGTTTCAGAGGACCTGGGAGGAAGGCTCTTTAACAGACTCCTTTTGTGAGGCAAATATAATAGTGCTTAGGAAGAAGGGAAAGGATCCTCTTGAATGTGGATCATATCGCCCCATATCGCTGGTAAATGTGGACTATAAGATCTTCACTAAAATCCTGGCCACTAAATTAAATTCGGTAACACTAGAAATAATACATCCAGACCAGACCGGTTTCATGCCTGGGAAAAATACATCCATTAATATTAGGAGAGTTCAGTTAGTGGTCCAGTACAGTTCCCTAGTGCCAGATAATGAATGGGCCTTGGCGTCGCTGGACGCGGCTAAGGCCTTTGATTCTCTTGAGTGGTCTTTTTTATCTGCATGCTTACAAAAATATAAATTCGGTTCCAAATTTAGGAAGTGGATATGTGTGATGTATATGAAACCAAAAGCTCGAATAATAATAAATAACTCTGTGTCCGAATCGTTCTCCTTGGCAAGAGGAACACGTCAAGGCTGCCCCCTTTCCCTGGCCCTCTTTGTGCTTGCAATCGAAGCATTGGCGATCCGTATAAGATCCACTCCAGTGATTAAAGGCATAGAAATAGCGGGCCGTCTAGATACCATTGGTTTATATGCCGATGATATGGTGATATTTATGGATAGAGCAGAAGAAACACTACCCCATGTGATTGCTACTATAGACAAATTTAGTAATTATTCGGGGTTATACATAAATTGGGATAAATCCGCCTTGATGCCTCTCTCCCTGGGTCCAATGGATCACCTTGAAACGTTATCCCCATTGCCTGTTGTAACTAACTTTAAGTATCTGGGAATAAATATCTCAAAATATAGTAGACTAGACTTAAAAATGAATATTCTCCCGTTGTTAGATCTTGTTAAGATTAAATTTGCTATCTGGAGTAAATTGTCATTATCTGTCTCCGGACGTATTAATTTGATTAAAATGATCCTACTCCCCAAACTCAGTTACTCCCTCCAACATAGTGCAGTACTAATCCCTAAATCTTTTTTTTTCAGGACTTAATTCATTAATCTCATCCTTTATATGGGGGAAGACCAGACCTAAACTCAAACTGTCCACCTTACATAGGTCTATACATATGGGCGGGGCGGCACTGCCGGATTTATTTTTATATTACTTGGCAGGGCAAGTCAGAGCTCTGAGTGATGGATGCCTAATAAATGTTTGCCTAACTCGGAGAGTCATCTGGCTCATGCTGCAGGGACTGATTGCTTGTTGGGGTTTTCAGAAGTAGACAAACCTATTGTCTCTGGATTATTACCCTTAGGCCGGCGTCACACGCAACGACAAAAAATCGGTCCGTTTTAGACGGTCGATTGTCGGATCAAAATGCAAACATCACACATCCTTCTGGCATCCGATTTTCCTTCAAAGATGCGATTTAGTCGCATGTGTGTGTACCTTGTAACATCCGATTTTCATCCGACTTGCGAGATTTTCTCGCAGGCTTGCAAAACTGACATATAATGGATCCAAAAGAATAGTATTTCAATCACAAAAAAAAGAATAGATATATACACATAGAACACATATATATATATATATACATGTCATTGTGACATGTACATATACATATATTTATAGTTCCTAGACTTCTACATACTGTTATAGCCGCTAATTCAATTGCCGGCTTCTGTGAAATCACAGAAGCCGACATGAAATGATACATTGTTTCCACACAGTTAACCATGTCATTTCCTGTATTTTGATATTTGTTTAGAACTTACAATTACATGAGTGTATTTGTGCAAAATTTCAGACATGTAGGGGTTAATTAAAGGTGTAATTTCGTTGAAAAAAAAGTGCGTGGGCTCCCGCTGTATTTTCTCCACCAGACAGACAAAGCAAAGCGAGTGGGGGCAGATAATAACAGCCTAGGGAGGGTACATTTTTTGTGCCCCCCTGGCTACTAACATCTGCCCCCAGACACCCCAGAAAGGGCAAATCTATAATTAGATTCGCCCTTTCTGGCACTTTGCCCGTCTATTCCCATTGCCCTGTAGCGGTGGCGAATGGGTTAATAATCTCACCTTACTGTCACCTTAGTATTGAAAGGTGACCTTAAGGCAGGTTAATAATTGAGAGCTGTCAATTAGACAACTATCAATTATTAATCCTATTGAAGTAAATTAAAAAAACACAGACACATTAATAAAAATTAATTTTAATGAAATAAAAACACATTTTTTTGACCATATTTTATTTTACACTTAATCCGTGCGAAGCCATTGATCTCCTAAAATAAAGATAAAAAAATAAAAAAACATTATTCTTACCTATTCCGCTGATCTGTCACGTCCCACGCTGTAATCCTTCACAAAGGGTTAACTAGCTTTGAGCCAAGCAGTGCAAGTAATCCTGCATGCTCAGCTCAAAGCTCCTGAATGAATAAGTTCCTCTCCTGGCTACAGGAGAGGATGTGTTTCATGAATGAAGCTTAATTGATTGTGTCCACTTTCCCTTTAGGTCAGGTCACTAAAGTTAAATTGCTAATAAATCAATTAAGCTCCATTTATGAATCACTTCCTCTACTTTCGCTGGGAGAGGAACTTATTCATTCATGGGGTTAGAGCTAGTAGACAGAATTATCTCCCTGCTAACTGTAACCTCTTAACCCTTTCTGATGGATTACAGCGTGGGACCTGACTGTACATCAGATTGGTAAGTATAATTTTGCTTTTTTATTTTATTTTTATTACAGGAAATGGTTTTAGCAGGAAAATAAAATATGGTAAAAAATTGTGTGATTATTTAATTAAACTTATTTTTTATTAAACTGTGTGTGTTTGATTTTTCTTTCATACAATAGGATTAATAATTGATAGTTGTCTAATTGACAGCTCTCAATTATTAACTTGCCTTAAGGTCACCTTTCAATACTAAGGTGACAGTAAGGGGAGATTATTAACCCATTCGCCACCGCTACAGGGCAATGGGAATAGACGGGCAAAGTGCCAGAAAGGGCGAATCTAATTATAGATTTGCCCTTTCTGGGGTGTCTGGGGGCAGATGTTAGTAGCCAGGGGGGGGCACAAAAAATGTACCCTCCCTAGGCTGTTATTATCTGCCCCCACTCGCTTTGCTTTGCCTGTCTGGTGGAGAAAATACAGCGGGAGCCCACGCATTTTTTTTCAACGAAATAACACCTTTAATTAACCCCTACATGTCTGAAATTTTGCACAAATACACTCATGTAATTGTAAGTTCTAAACAAATATCAAAATACAGGAAATGACATGGTTAACTGTGTGGAAACAATGTATCATTTCATGTCGGCTTCTGTGATTTCACAGAAGCCGGCAATTGAATTTGCGGCTATTACAGTATGTAGAAGTCTAGGAAATATAAATATATGTATATATACATGTCACAATTACATATATATATATATATATATATATTATATATATATATATATGTATTCTATGTGTGTATATCTATTCTTTCTATTCTTTATTAAAGCTGTCAGTGTGATTTTACAGTATAGCCGGGGATGAATTGCCGGCTTTTCTAAAGGACACCGATGCGATTTCATCGCAAGTCACACAGTGTGGTCCGTTTGTAATCCGATTTTTCATCACTCCCATAGACTTGCATTGGCGATTGTCGACCGACAATCGGTGACAATCGCAGCATGCTGCGATTGTACACGGACGTTTAAAACGGACCACAAAAAAATCTGATACTGGGAGCTGCTCCATAGATCAACATAGGTCCGACTGCAATGCGATTTTTCATCGCATTGCAGTCGTCCGATTCTGTCGCCAGTGTGACGCCGGCCTTACTCCTGTTGGCATGATCAGTCTGGAGACAACTTAAACGAGTTGTTCGCTTTGTTGACGTTATAGCTGAAATGCCATTATGGAATTATCCCTTTTTCCCGATGCTTCTAAACCACCCGTCCACCCAATTCTGGATCTCATATAATGTTTCCTTAATCAAAGATTTATATGATCACAATGTCCTAATGTCCTTTGAACAAATACAGATTAAATACAGTGTCCCAAGGTCACAATTTTTCCGATATCTACAGCTTAGATCAGCAATTCAATCATATCTGTGCAACAGAAATATGACCCAAGCAATATCATCCTTCCCCTTGATAGGAATTCTCAGATCACAAGGTCCCCAGGGTCTTATTTCTACCCTATATACTTATATGTTGTCCGCGGGCTCTGACTCTGCTTTATCGTCAGTAAGGGAGTGGTGGAGGTCTCTAGTTCCAGATATTCAGAATGAAGACTGGGAGGAGATTCTTGGTTCTCCAGTTGGGGTGTCTCCATTAGCCAATAATAAAATGACTCAAATGTATATAGTGCACCAGTCTTATCTGACCCCACTACGGCTATTTAGGATGGGGTGGTCTCAATCCTCAGAATGTTTAAGATGTCATACAATGGATGCAGATATCATACATATGGTGAGGGGATGCCTAACTATTCTATCTTTTTGGAACGAGGTGACCACGCTGTTAACCTCCCTCATAGGCACCCTGTTCCTCTTAGGCCGGGGTCACACACACCGACTAAAAAATCTGACAGTTTTAGTCGGTCGATTATCGCAGCAAAATGTCATGAACAGTCATCCGTCTGGCATCCGATTTTCCGGGAATGATGCGATTTAGTCGCATCTGACCGTACTTGTAACATCCGATTTACATCCGACTTGCGAGATTTTCTCGCAGGCTTGCAAAACCGACATATAATGGATCCAAAAGAATAGTTTTTAAATCACAAAAGAAAGAATAGATATATACACATAGAATACATATATACAGTACAGACCAAAAGTTTGGACACACCTTCTCATTCAAAGATTTTTCTGTATTTTCATGGCTATGAAAATTGTAGAATCACACTGAAGGCATCAAAACTATGAATTAACACATGTGGAATTATACATTACACTTTACAAAAAAGTGTGAAACAACTGAAAATATGTCTTATATTCTAGGTTCTTCAAAGTAGCCACCTTTTGCTTTGATTACTGCTTTGCACGCAGAAAAGGTGAACGGCTGGACTCTACATGCCTAGTTCCCACTGTGAAGCATGGAGGAGGTGGTGTGATGGTGTGGGGGTGCTTTGCTGGTGACACTGTTGGGGATTATTCAAAATTGAAGCGGTGAGCGGTCCAGCTCACCCCAAACCATCTCGATTGGATTCAGGTCTGGTGACTGTGGATTCCAGGTCATCTGGCATAGCACCCCAACACTCTCCTTCTTGGTCAAATAGCCCTTACACAGCCTGGAGGTGTGTTTGGGGTCATTGCCCTGTTGAAAAATAAATGATGGTCCAACTAAACGCAAACCGGATGGAATAGCATGCTGCTGCAAGATGATGTGGTAGCCATGCTGGTTCAGTATGCCTTCAATTTTGAATAAATCCCCAACAATCTCACCAGCAAAGCACCCCCACATCATCACACCACCTCCTCCATGCTTCACGGTGGGAACTAGGCATGTAGAGTCCATCCGTTCACCTTTTCTGCATGCAAAGCAGTAATCAAAGCAAAAGGTGGCTACTTTGAAAAACCTAGAATTTAAGACATATTTTCAGTTGTTTCACACTTTTTTGTAAAGTGTAATGTATAATTCCACATGTGTTAATTCATAGTTTTGATGCCTTCAGTGTGATTCTACAATTTTCACAGTCATAAAAATACAGAAAAATTGTTGAATAAAAAGGTATGTCCAAACTTTTGGTCTGTACTGTATATATATATACATGTCATTGTGACATGTATATATATATATATATATTTATAGTTCATACACTTCTACATACTGTAATAGACGCTAATTCAATTGCCGGCTTTTGTGAAATTACAGACCCGACGTGACATGACACATGGTTTACATACAGTTAACCATGTCATTTCATGTAGTTTGATATATGGTTTCACTAACAATTACATGAGTGTATGTGTATAAAATTTCACACATGTAGGGGTTAATTAAAGGTGTAAATTCGTTGAAAAAAATGCGTGGTCCCCCTCTGTATTTTCTGAACCAGACAAAGCAAGTGAGTGGGGACAGATAATAATATCCCAGGGAGCGTGCATTTATTTAGTGCCCCCCTGGCTACTAACATCTGCCCCCAGCCACTTCAGAAAAGGCAAATCTATAATTAGATTCGCCCTTTCTGGCACTTTGCCCATCTATTCCCATTGCCCTGTAGCGGTGGCGAATGGGTTAATAATGGGTTAAAGCCACCTTGCTATTGAAATGTGACTTTAAGCCAGGTTAATAATTGAGAGTTGTCAATTTGACAACTCTCAATTATTAAGCCTATTGTATGAAAGGAAAAAAACACACATTAATTATTAATCCTTTTAATGAAATAAAGACACAGTTTTTGATCATATTTTATTGCTCAGGTAATCCTCAATTCCCTTGTTCGCCTGTAATAAAAATAAAATAAAAAAGCAACATTATTCTTACCTATCCGACGCACAGTCATGTCCCACGCTGTAATCCTTCACAAAGGGTTAAGTGGTTTACAACTAGCAGGGCAGCTAATGCTGCCTGCTCAGCTGTAATCCCCTGAATGAATAAGTTCCTCTCCCAGCGACAGGAGAGGAAGTGATTAGTGTATGAAGCTTAATTGATTGCTTCCCACTTTCACTTCAGGTCAGGTCACCCGGGGACTCCCTCTGACGTCACTGCTGCTGTGTGGTGTCCCCGGCTGACCTGACCTGAAGTGAAAGTGGGAAGCAATCAATTAAGCTTCACACACTAATCACTTCTTCTCCTGTCGCCGGGAGAGGAACTTATTCATTCAGGGGATTACAGCTGAGCAGGCAGCATTAGCTGTCCTGCTAGTTGTAAACCACTTAACCCTTTGTGAAGGATTACAGCATAGGACATGACTGTGCGTCGGATTGGTAAGAATAATGTTGCTTTTTTATTTTATTTTTATTACAGGAAAACAAGGGAATCGAGGATTACCTGAGCAATAAAATATGGTCAAAAACTGTGTCTTTATTTCATTAAAAGGATTAATAATTAATGTGTGTGTGTTTTTTTCCTTTCATACATTAGAATTAATAATTGAGAGTTGTCAAATTGACAACTCTCAATTATTAACCTGGCTTAAAGTCACCTTTCAATAGCAAGGTGGCTTTAACCCATTATTAACCCATTCGCCACCGCTACAGGGCAATGGGAATAGATGGGCAAAGTGCCAGAAAGGGCAAATCTAATTATAGATTTGCCTTTTCTGGGGTGGCTGGGGGCAGATGTTAGTAGCCAGGGGGGCACTAAATAAATGCACCCTCCCTAGGCTATTATTATCTGCCCCCACTCGCTTGCTTTGTCTGTCTGGTTTAGAAAATACAGGGGGAGTCCACCCATTTTTTTCGACGAATTTACACCTTTAATTAACCCCTACATGTGTGAAATTTTGCACACATACACTCATGTAATTGTTAGTGAAAACCATATATCAAACTACATGAAATGACATGGTTAACTGTATGTAAACCATGTGTCATTTCATGTTGGGTCTGTAATTTCACAAAAGCCGGTAATTGAATTAGCTGCTATTACGGTATGTAGAAGTGTATGAACTATAAATATATGTATATATATGTCACAATGACATATATATATGTATTCTATGTGTGTATATGTATTGTTTCTATTCTTTATTAAAGCTGTCAGTGTGATTTTACAGTATAGTCGGGGATGAATTGTCGATTTTTCTAAAGGACACTGGTGCAATTTAATCGCAAGTCACACGTGCGGTCCGTTTGTAATCCGATTTTTCATCGCACCCATAGACTTGCATTGGCGATAGTCGACCCACAATCGACTCGCACGTGTAAAACGGACCACAAAAAATCTGATACTGGGAGCTACTTCATAGATTAACATTGGTCCGACTGCAATGCGATATTTAATTGCATTGCAGTCATCAGATTTGGTCGCCAGTGTGACCCCGGCCTTACTCCATTGGTATGTCTTTTTGGTGTGCTGGAGGAAGAGATATGGGGACACCACGTCAAAATTCTTCTGCGGGAGACACTTTTCTTAGCCAGGAAAATATTGGCCTTACGCTGGATGGGTAATCAACATCCTTCTCTTAGAGCTTGGATTGAACTGGTAAATTCAATTATACCATATGAGCGGACACTATACCAGAACAGGGGATGCTTGGGGAAATTTGATAAGATCTGGGATGTATGGAATGCGTCTCACCTCACTATACCAGCACGTAGATAGTGGTTTGTTATTAGCATTATAGCTGTAGAGAAAATATATTGGCTTATACTTTATAGGCTTATTATGTCATCAGTGCTATGGAAGTTGTTTTGGCAGCAGGGTAGGAAGTTAGATATGTTGGTTATAATGTATTATTCTGAGTTATGCAAGGCCAAGCATTTGTATAGATGAATAATGAGTTCTGGTAACTACTCCTAGATTATCTATAGGCCTCGCAAAAGAAAGAGAACCTGTGAAACCAAAATCTGTATTAATAATTCAATATGCAAGCTTGTTGGTTTTCTTCCATTACAGATATTATGATAGTTGTATATACATTGCATTGGCTATTTACAAAATGTGTATATCTGTTTGTTGTTGTCTAATAAACAAATTAAAAAAAAAAACAACTATGTGATAACACCCACTTGGACTTAATGAAAATTAACTCATTAGGTGCCAAATGCGTTAATTGCCAATATCTCTTACAATAGAGAGGCAATTTTTTTAAAGGGTTTTATTCCACTCTGCAGACACTATTATTATTTTGTGTGTCCAGTTCAACATGTAAAATTTGATAAAAGTTCCATTTTAAGCAAGAGTGCACATTTCTATTCCGAATTTGTTATAAAATATGTACCCTTTGCTTTTTTAGCAGTTTCATTCCCTTGCACCTGCTGATGTCAGCTAAAGGACTAGACTGATATCGTATCATCTGCAGTACAATTCTCTTTTCTTTAATGAAAGTTTGCAGCAAATGTATCATGTGTATCAAACTCAAATTCAGACAGAATTTAAACAGATTTGCAATGGTTTTGCTGATGTGGCATTTTACACTAGAGACCACATGTTAGTTACTTGTGAAAAGAATGTACCCCTTACAGATGCTGCCTTTTTTTCCATGCAAGACAAAGCAATTTATTTGTTTGGATTTTTGTCATTGCATTAGGAAAGTCATAGCTTTATTTTTCTAACAACAACGATATATGAGGGTTTGTTTTGTGGTAAAGGTAGTATCTGTCTTTGGTATTGTTTTCGGGTAAATATAATTTATTAACTATTTCTGTGGGTAATTACAAAATTTTCAATTCCGTCATTGTTTTTGAAACTTTACATTTTGTGTAATACACCAAGTGGAAAAAATTACTTTTTATACAACAGTCAGTTATACCACATTTCTACAGTTTTGCATATGTGCTTTTTAATGCACTATACACATTTCTTTAAATTAAAAAAACTTGTCTATCACAATATTGAAATCCATATTTTTACATTTTCTGAGCCTAGTTCTTATCACAGCTCTTATTGGGGTACGAGGCAGTCATTCATTGCCATTATCCCACGATCATCACAAAGCTAGCATAATAAAGAAAAAAATAACAAACCAAACAATGCAAAACAAAAAAAACAGCAAAGGCTGAAAGCCGAGCAATTTTCAACGCATTGAGACATTTAGATTTTAGAGAAAAAAATGTAATTCGGCATTGTAATGCTTTGGATACAGGGAGCAGAGAGTTTGCCTGAAGCTCCACGGCCGTCAAAACAGAATGGCTGTGCAGCACCAAGGAGCTGCCTTCGCCTTTTCTGTGACGTGCTGCAGTGCTGGTGACGGCGCCTACGCAATGCAGTCTTCGTGTACGCACCGACATGTACTTGTGCCACTCGCCAGGATACCAGAAATGGAGCTGCACCAGCAGGGGATCGTGAGAGGTAAATATGAAAACCTTTTTTTTTTTTAATAAAATGTATTAAATGGGTGTGGGGGACTCAATGATGTGAAATTGAGGGTATGGGATGGGCGTCAGTGGATGATGAATTCACAGTGAGGGTGGGAAGTGCAAATGATGAATTAAAGGTGGGGGTGAGAGAGTAAATGATGATGAATTGAGGGTGGGGGAGAGTAAATGAAATATTGAGTGTGGGGGAGAGCAAATGAAGCTATATTGAGGGTGAGGAGGACCAAATGATGAATTGAGGGTGGGGGAGAGCAGTTGATAATTAATAGAGGATGGGGGTGGGAGAGAGAGAGGACATGACATAATGAATTTGGGCGAAGAGGGGCATATCAATATAATGAATCGGTGGAGCGGGAAGTACAGAGTGGGAGATGTTGAGGATGACAGTGTATGACTGCAAATGAATTGGGGGAAAGAGCACAGATGCTAATTAATTTATATATTTTTGTGTGTTGAAAAGTGGCTATTTATAGTTAGTGGTGCCACAGTGGTGGATTACAATTTATATTTGGAATGGTGGGTTGAATAACTAATTATATATCACTGGTGGATATACGTCTGCAGTCAGCTGAGTACTGTAGTTGGGGATAAAGTGGGGAATATTCTCTGGAAGTGGTGCTCTTGATAACCATGTTATTTTATGCAGAAACGAGTCCTGGCTGGAAGAAGTGGTGGCAGTCTACGCAGGATGAAGAAAAGCAAAGCTAAAGAACTTCCACTAGAGACATCACTGGTGAGTCAGTGTGTTACCAGTACACTTACACTATACACTATGTACAGAGCACCTATATATAGTGGCACCGGTGATCACTGTATTATCTGTACACTGTGCACTATATACAGAGCTCCTGTGTATAATTTCACTGGTGATCCCTGTATTACCTGTACACTCTACACTGTATACAGAGCTCCTGTGTGTAATGTCACTGGTGATCACTGTATTACCTGTACACTATACACTATATACAGAGCACCTGTGTATAATGCCACTGGTGATCCCTGTATTGCCTGTACAGTGACACTACACACTGTATACTATGTACAGAGCTACTCTGAATAATGACACTTATGGTAATATTACTATTGTGGTTTTTTATTAAGCATCAGTATTGTAGTATTCAATCATCTATATGGTGTAATATGTGCTCTGGTCATTGTGTGGCAGTATTTGTTCCTTGTATGTACTATTATTTGGTCACTATGTGGTTTTCTCATGGTATGATGGTACTTGTCCCTTGTATATGGTATTATTTGGTCACTATGTGGTGGTAATATGTGGTCTGCTCATGGTATGGTGGTATTTGTCTCTTGTATGTGGAATTATTTGGTCACTATGTGGTGGTAATATGTGACAGGTCACGGTGTGGAAGTATTTGTTCCTTGTATGTGGTATTATTCAGTCACTGTGTGATGATAATATATGGTCCAGCCATGGTGCGATGGTATTTGTCCTTTGTACATGGTATTATTGGTCATTCCATTAAAGAAAAATAAATAAAAATATAACTAAAAAGAGCATTGGGTATTTTAAGAAAATTTTAATAGATTAAAGTAGAGTAGGGCCCTGCCAAAAGAGTCTACCTTGTCGTGGTGGCAGGCTTAAAAAATCTTGATCTCTGATTCATCTCCTTAGTTCACATCTTGCTTTATCTATGTAGCCCATTAAAATTTTATAACACACCTTCATCAAAGTTATTAATGCAGAATTCTGATGTAATTCCCTTTGAAAAGTCACAAAAGTTTTGTACAATACAAACTTTTGCAAACAGTTTGTGACATTCCTTTGGTGATTTTTACCTGTGTTTCGGCAACACCGCCAAAATTGGCTAAACTAGGGCGGGATAGAGGCATGATGGTATTCCTTATGCCACAAATCTCAGTCCAAAAAAATCCAAAAGACTGACCAGTGCCTATGCTATGGTATGAATGAATAATATAAAAAAACAAAACAATACAGCAGCCTCTGTAAGTGCTAAGATAAATAAAAAATTTAAATAAATGAAATTTGAACTGTATTTCTGCTACATAATTTATGCTTATAAAATAAAGGTACTTAGCGCATAAATTGGCCAATCAGCTGTGACAGGGCATACATTTCTCTAATGGGACGCTACACCTAATATTTACAAAACATGCCTCTCTTGGGCAAAAAGCATACAAATTTTGATAAATATTAGGTTTTGGGTCCTATCAAAGATAGGTCACCTTGTCATGGCTGATGGGATCTCATGAATTGGTCAAATTACGGGCTAAGTACCTAAATTTTTAAGTACTGTAAATACTTGGGTATAAGCTGACCCAAGTATAAGCCGACCCCCTAATTTTGCCACAAAAGATTGGGAAAACTTATTGACTCGAGTATAAACCTAGGGTGGGAACTGCAGCAGCTACTGGTAAATTTAAAAAATAAAAATATATGCCAATAAAAGCACAATTAATTGAGACATCAGTAGGTTAAATGTTTTTGAATATTCATATTTAATCAGGAGCCCCATATAATGCTCCATACAGTTCATGATGGCCCCATAAGATGCTCCATACAAAATACACCCCATATAATGCTGCACAAAGGTTAATAATGGCCCCATAAGATGCTCCATAGGTTATGCCCCATATGCTGCTCCATAAAGGTTATGGCCCCATAAGATGCCCCATAGAATAGGCCCCATATGCTGCTCCATAAAGGTTATGGCCCATAAAATGCCCCATAGATTATGCCCTATATGATGCTCCATAGATTATGTCCCCATAAGATGCTCCATAGATTATGCCCCATATGATGCTCCATAGATTATGCCCCCATATGATGCTCCATAGATTATGCCCCCATATGATGCTCCAAGATTATGCCCCCATATGATGCTCCATAGATTATGCCCACATATGATGCTCCATAGATTATGCCCACATATGATGCTCCATAGATTATGCCCCCATAAGATGCTCCATAGATTATGCCCCCATATGATGCTCCATAGAATATGCCTCCATATGCTGCCGCTGCTGCTGCGAATAAAAAAAAAAAAAGACATACTCACCTCTCGTCACTGGTGGCCAGGTGCCAGTGTCCTGAGCAGGCGGGGACCCCAGTGCGCTATGGGGGCCAGGTGCTGGTGTCACCGCTGGCTCAGGCCCCCGGCACCTGCGATATTCACCTGTCCCCGTTCCACCACCGCGCGCCGCTGAGTCTTCCGGGTCCTCTGGCTGTGAATGTTCAGGCAGAGGGCGCGACGCGCTTTAACTACATCATTGCGCCCTCTGACCTGAACGTCACAGCCAGAGGACGCGAGGACAGAGCGGTGCGCAGCGGTGGAATGGGGACAGGTGAATATAGCATGGCTCCCCCCGTCCTCCCCATCATACTCATCCCCTCTTGGCGCGTCTCTGCAGCCCCTGCTTCTCCCATTGTCTCCGGCGCCGCGGCTCTTCCTTCCATCACCGGTCACGTGGTACCGCTCATTAAAGTCATGAATATGCCTGTGGCTGAACACAGGAGCCAGAGACCATGGGAGAAGCAGGGGGGCTGCAGAGACCGTGCCAGGAGGGGGTGAGTATATGTGACAGCCGCGCTCCCCCTCCCCTACCGACCCCCTGGTATATGACTCGACTATAAGCCGAGAGGGGCACTTTCAGCCCTAAAAAATGGGCTGAAAATCTTGGCTTATACTCGAGTATATAGTAGTAGTAGTATAGTAGTAATACAGTTCAAATTTCAAATAGTCAATGTTTGCACACATCTTAGTGCTTAGAGAATGCAGCTATATCCTTTTGTTTGAATAAATCTTACTGCAGTAAAAGCCTGAAGTAAGATTTGTTGCGAGGCACATGTAGCACATGCCATTTGTCAGATGCTCCTGATTCATTAAGAGATATGTGACTTTTTATGAATCAGGAGAGTCTTACTTCAGTTCGCCAGTCTTGATGAATCAGGGCTTCTGTGTTTTACAATTAGCTTATTTGTATATGATATAAGCCCCATTGGTTGCAGCACTTTTAAATGTTTGTGTTTTTTGACTCAATGGAAATGCTTTACATGTTCCACATTTAAGTATACCATTGATTTTATGATCCAACCATGTGCATTGTAAAGATGGGCTCTCCTTTTCTAAAAGTCACTGGACGGGTGTTAGGAAGTAACTTTTCTGACATCTGGGTCTGTTCTTAATATTATCCAGTATTTTCTAGGAATCCTTTTTACCATGTCCTCCTGGCTATCAAATGTGACAATAAATCAGATTTGTCTAATTTCATTGGCTCTTTTTTCAGGGGACTAACTATTCTATTCTCTCAGATTTTAACAAATGTTTGTGTGCTTTACTCAAGACTTCAAAATGGTATTCCACACCAAAGAATATTTTTCTTACATCCTTTTTGCCTGTACTGTACATTGCAACTTTGAACCAGTGCACAATCTTTCTTACCCCTAATTATTGCCAGCTAGAAGTGTTTCCTAAGTGGGGCAGGGTGATGACTTTACCAGCGCTTTCAGATAATTTAATGTTGGTTTTCTGTGCTTGCTGGTTTCAAGGGGCATACAGTTGTGCTCAAAAGTTTACAAATCCCGGCAGAATTTTTGCTTTCTTAGCCTTTCTTTCAGAGAATTTGAATGATAACACCATAACTTTTTCTCCACTCATGGTTAGTGGTTGGGTGAAGCCATTTATTGTCAAACTACTGTGTTTTCTGTTTTTAAATCATAATGACAACCCAAAACATCCAAATGACCCTGATTAAAAGTTCACATACCCCGTATATTGCCCCCTTTAACATCAATGACAGCCCCAACACAGCTTTCTGTGTATATTGTCTATTGACAGTTAGCTGCTTATCAAAAGAGGGGGTGGTGTCAGACCAGGGCTCGCATGTACTGTGGTCTTAGCAGTGATAATATCCTGGTGATGAAACCTTCATTGTGTGTAAACAACAGCACACAGCCTAATAAATTATTTTGCTAAAATCTTTGTCTCAGCCTCCACATCATGCTGTCCTCAGATTACATGGCAAAAACCTGTTGACAGATTTCCATTTAAGTCTTCCTCTATGGCATCCTCCAACAAGTCCAGTAGCAGATCAGTGCCAGGGGTGTCTTAGTCTTAAACACAAAGTAGTGATGCTGTAAAACAAATCATAGGTGGTCAAGGACAAATTTGCTATGCCATCTATATTGAACTTTTCATGTCCATTGTGTGAGGTATAGTGCTGTACAATGCCTCTACATCAATGGAGGCTAGAATAGTATATTTACGCATTAACTACAATCCCATCTGTTTTTGCCAAAAGATCACTGCTGTCACTAATAGTGTTGAGCATTCCGATACCGCAAGTATTGGGTATCGGCCGATATTCGCTGTATCGGAATTCCGATACTTAGTTCCGATATTTTTCCTATATCGTATACCGGAATCGGAAGTTCCCATAATTCTTTGAGAGGCAATGTGATTTTAGTCAGCCAATGAGGAATCCTACGAAGTGTGGGCACATCCTGTACTGCTGCGGTCATCTTAACTAATGGCATGGCTGTGATTGGCTGCTGAAATGATGTCAGAATGCACTATAAAAGGCGCCGCCGCCATTTTAGCGTCACTGTGCTGTGAACTCAGTTAGGGACAAACGCTGCTCTGCTGACTCTGAGGGACAGTTAGAGATTGCGATTTTGTGTACTGTGCTTTAGGCAGGCTATTTTACCAACCGCTGTGTAAAGCTTCCTTTTGCCTTGCAGTGTTGTTTTAACAGCTCTGTGCAAGGTGTGTGTGTGAGAGTGCAGGTGACGCTGCAGTTTGCTCTGCATCCACCGCTGTTTGTAGGCATCTGCACGTGTCACTCACTGACTCTTTTTTTTATTTTATTTTGTGGAATTGGTGCAGCTCCATTCAATAGAAATTAACAGTGATCTATTAGTGTGACGTGCTTCCATCCGTATACAATACATTGGTTGCAAACACTATAGAAGTACAGAAAGGAGCCTTTCACAGATAGTGAACAGTTGTGTGCAGTGTTCACTGCAGTCTGTGAGCTTTTCATTTTTTGAGTGCCGATTACGCTCCAGTTAGTTCTTCAACCACTGCTGGTTGTAGTCTGCTGAGCGTGTGTCACTGCCTCATCCTTCACATTTTTCTCAAATTGGTGCTGTTCCATTATATTTGAACAAAAATCTAATCTATTAGTGTGACGCGCTTCCATCCGTATACAATACATTGGTTGCAAACACTATAGAAGTACAGAAAGGAGCCTTTCACAGATAGTGAACAGTCGTGTGCAGTGTTCACTGTAGTCTGTGAGCTTTTCATTTTTTGAGTGCAGATTACGCTCCAGTTAGTTCTTCAACCACTGCTGGTTGTAGTCTGCTGAGCGTGTGTCACTGCCTCATCCTTCACATTTTTCTCAAATTGGTGCTGCTCCATTATATTTGAAAAAAATCTAATCTATTAGTGTGACGCGCTTCCATCCGTATACAATACATTGGTTGCAAACACTATAGAAGTACAGAAAGGAGCCTTTCACAGATAGTGAACAGTTATACATAGTTATTAAGGTTGAAGGAAGACTTTAAATCCATCTAGTTCAACCCATATCCTATCCTAACCTGCCCTAACATGTTGATCCAGAGGAAGGCAAAAAAACCCCAAGTGGCAAACAGTAAGCTTCAAATTGGGGAAAAAAATTCCTTCCCGACTCCACATACGGCAATCAGACTAGCTCCCTGGATCAACGCTGTATCTAGGAAACTAGTGAATATAGCCTGTAATATTATACTTTTCAAGAAAGGCATCCAGTCCCCTCTTAAATTTTAGTAAGGAATCACTCATTACAACATTAGACGGCAGAGAGTTCCATAGTCTCACTGCTCTTACAGTAAAGAATCTGCATCTGTGATTATGGCTAAACCTTCTTTCCTCCAGACGTAGAGGATGCCCCCTCGTCCCCGTCACAGGTCTAAGAGTAAAAAGATCATTAGAAAGGTCTTTGTAATGTCCCCTCATATATTTGTACATTGTAATAAGATCACCCCTAAGCCTTCGTTTTTCCAAACTAAATAACCCCAAGTGTAATAACCTGTCTTGGTATTGCAGACCCCCCAGTTCTCTAATAACCTTGGTCGCTCTTCTCTGCACCCGCTCCAGTTCAGCTATGTCTTTCTTATACACCGGAGACCAGAACTGCACACAGTATTCTAAGTGTGGTCGCACCAGTGACTTGTATAGAGGTAAAATTATGTTCTCCTCATGAGCATCTATGCCTCGTCTAATGCATCCCATTATTTTATTTGCCTTGGCAGCAGCTGCCTGACATTGGCCACTAAATGTGAGTTTGTCGTCCACCCATACACCCAAGTCTTTTTCAGTGACAGTTTTGCCCAGTGTTTTACAATTAAGCACATAATTATACATCTTATTTGTTCTACCCAAGTGCATGACCTTACATTTATCCCCATTAAAGCTCATTTGCCATTTATCAGCCCAAGCTTCTAGTTTACATAAATCCTCCTGTAATATAAAATTATCCTCCTCTGTATTTATTACCCTGCAGAGTTTAGTGTCATCTGCAAATATTGAAATACTACTCTGTATGCCCCCTACAAGGTCATTAATAAATATGTTAAAGAGAAGCGGCCCCAATACTGACCCCTGTGGTACCCCACTGCTAACCGTGACCCAGTCCGAGTGTGCTCCATTAATAACCACCCTTTGTTTCCTATCCATGAGCCAGTTCTTAACCCACTTACACATATTTTCCCCTATCCCCATTGTTCTCATTTTATGTATCAACCTTTTGTGTGGCACTGTATCAAAAGCTTTTGAGAAGTCCATGAACACCACGTCCACTGCATTCCCTTGGTCCAGTCCTGAACTTACCCTTCATAAAAGCTTATCAGATTAGTCTGACAAGAACGGTCCCTCGTAAACCCATGCTGATACTGTGTCATGAGGTTATTCAGCTTCAGATACTCCAATATAGTATCCCTTAAAAAACCCTCCAGGATTTTACCCACAGTAGATGTTAAGCCACTGGCCTATAATTTCCAGGTTCAGTTTTTGCCCCCTTTTTGAATATTGGCACCACATTTGCTATACGCCAGTCCTGTGGTACAGACCCCGTTATTATGGAATCTTTAAAGATTAAAAATAATGGTCTATCTATAACTGTACTTAATTCCTGCAGTACTCGGGGGTGTATCCCATCCGGGCCAGGGGATTTGTCAACTTTAGTGATTTTTAGACGCCGCCGTACTTCCTGCTGGGTTAAGCAGGTGACATTTAATGGAGAAATTTTTTTATCTCTGATCATGTTATCTGTCATGGGATTTTCTTGTGTAAATACAGTTGAAAAAAAGTCATTTAGCATATTGGCTTTTTCCTCATCCTCATCCACCATTTCACCCAGACTATTTTTAAGGGGACCAACACTATCATTTTTTAGTTTCTTGCTATTTATGTAGTTAAAGAATATTTTGGGATTATTTTTACTTTCTCTGGCAATGAGTCTCTCTGCCTCAATCTTTGCTGTCTTGATTTGCTTTTTACAGAATTTATTCAGTCTTCTGTATTTATTTAATGCCTCTTCACTACCTACTTGCTTTAATTCCCTAAATGCTTTCTTTTTGTCCCTTATTGCGCCCCTTACAGCTCTATTTAGCCATAGTGGTTTCCTCCTAATTCTAGCATGTTTATTCCCATAGGGTATATACTGTGCACAGGTCCTATTCAGGATACTAATAAACGTCTCCCATTTTCTTTGTGTATTTTTATGTCTCAGGATATCGTCCCAGTTTATTGCACCAAGATCATCTCTCATCCGTTGGAAATTTGCCTTCCTGAAGTTTAGTGTCCTTGTAACCCCTCGACTACACATCTTATTAAAGGATACATGAAAGCTTATTATTTTGTGATCACTATTACCCAAGTGACCCCCAACCCTTATATTTGATATGCGGTCTGGCCTGTTGGATAATATTAGGTCTAGCAGTGCCCCCCCTCTTGTTGGGTCCTGAACTAGTTGTGAAAGGTAATTGTCTCTCATAGTTGCCAAAAACTTATTACCTTTGCTGGAACTGCAGGTTTCTGTTCCCCAATGTATTTCAGGGTAGTTGAAGTCCCCCATAATAATGACTTCTCCTTGAGTTGCTGCTTCATCTATTTGCTTTACGAGGATATTCTCTGTTGCTTCCATTATTTTAGGAGACTTATAACAAACCCCTATCAGTAATTTATTATTTTTCCCCCCTCCCCTAATCTCCACCCACAGAGACTCTACATCTTCATTAGATTCACAGATATCACGCAGGATGGGTTTTAAGGATGATTTTACATATAAACACACACCCCCACCTCGCTTATTTTTACGGTCATTTCTAAACAGACTATAGCCCTGTAAATTAACAGCCCAGTCGTGGCTCTCATCCAGCCAAGTCTCAGATATCCCCACCATGTCATAATTATGTTCCAACAAAATTAATTCTAATTCCGCCATTTTGTTGGTGAGGCTTCTAGCATTAGTATACATGCACTTTATGTATCTCTCTGAACCTCTATTCTTTCTTAAATTATTAACTGTTCTAACCCCACCCCCCATGCCACCCCCACCCCCAATTTCATTATTTGTGCCCAGGTCTCTATCTGTACTGCCTTCCCCTCCTATAAAATGAATACCCTCCCCCCAGTCCCTAGTTTAAAGACTCCTCAACCTTCTAGCCATTTTCTCCCCCAGCACAGCTGCACCCTCCCCATTGAGGTGCAGCCCGTCCCTAGCATAGAACCTGTAGCCAACTGAGAAGTCGGCCCAGTTCTCCAGGAACCCAAACCCCTCCTTCCTACACCAATTCTTGAGCCACTTATTAACCTCCCTAATCTCCCGTTGCCTCTCTGGTGTGGCACGTGGTACCGGCAGTATTTCAGAAAATACCACGTTGGAGGTCCTTGCTTTAAGCTTGCAGCCTAATTCCCTGAAATCGTCTTTAAGGACCTTCCACCTGCCTCTAATTTGTCATTTGTGCCAATGTGCACCATGACGCTGGGTCCTCACCAGCCCCTCCCAGTAACCTGTCAACCCGATCAGCGATGTGTCGGACTCGAGCGCCAGGTAGGCAGCACACTGTTCGACGATCCCTGTCTTTGTGACAGATTGTCCTATCTGTTCCCCTAATAATTGAGTCCCCCACTACCAGCACCTGTCCGGCCTGCCCTGCTGTCCTAATTCCCCCCTTACTGGAGCAGACACTCCCCGGCTTTCAGAGGACATGCCTGGCTGCAGCAGTGCTACCCCTGTACTGACAAACCCCTCATCTGCCAACTTTGCAAACTTATTGGGGTGTGCCAGATCAGGACTAGCCTCCCTGGCGCTCTTCCCTCTACCCCGCTTTCTAACTGTCACCCAGCTTCCTACTTCAGTGTCCTGCAGCTCCACCCTAGCATCCCCCCCTCATCTATCCCATTGAGCGTCTGCTCAGTGAGCAGAAGACTCCTTTCCATATTGTCTATGGATCTCAGTGTTGCCAGCTGCACATTTAGATCCAAGATTTGGGCTTCCAAATGCACAACGTGCTCACATCTCACACAGCAGTATGCACCCTCGACCGGCTGTTCAAGGACTGCATACATGTGGCAAGATGTACACTGGATGGCATTGGCAATAGTGGAGCACATATCTAATGGGGATTTCACCAGACAGCAAAGATAAGTAAAAATAAATAAAAAGTATTAATAAAATATACAGTAACAGCAATTCAGTAAATCCTCCCTTGGAAACTCCCTGAATCCAAAGTCACTGAATCTCAAGTCACACTTACCACCGTTCACACTTGCGCACCGGTCACACTCAGTGAAGCCGAAGATTTAAAGAGAGATTTTTTTTTTTTTTCTCCTTCAGCAGCAAATCACCCTGCTGCTCTAATGCACTTCCAAAAAAAAGGAAAAAAAGAAAAAAAAAAAGTTGTGTGCAGTGTTCACTGTAGTCTGTGAGCTTTTCATTTTTTGAGTGCAGATTTCGCTCCAGTTAGTTCTTCAACCACTGCTGGTTGTAGTCTGCTGAGCGTGTGTCACTGCCTCATCCTTCACATTTTTCTCAAATTGGTGCTGCTCTATTATATTTTAAAAAAAATCTAATCTATTAGTGTGACACGCTTCCATCCGTATACAATACATTGGTTGCAAACACTATAGAAGTACACAAAGGGGCCTTTCACAGCTACTGAACAGTTGTCTGCAGTGTTCACTGTAGTCTGTGAGCTTTTCATTTTTTGAGTGCAGATTACGCTCCAGTTAGTTCTTCAACCACTGCTGTTTGTAGTCTGCTGAGCGTGTGTCACTGCCTCATCCTTCACATTTTTCTCAAATTGGTGCTGCTCCATTATATTTGAAAAAAATCTAATCTATTAGTGTGACGCGCTTCCATCCGTATACAATACATTGGTTGCAAACACTATAGAAGTACACAAAGGGGCCTTTCACAGCTACTGAACAGTTGTCTGCAGTGTTCACTGCAGTCTCTGAGGAATAACCACACTTAGGCCTTTTAACTTTTATGACTTTCTTTATCAATCTACCAAGATGAAGAAGGCAGGGAGTAAGGCACGTGGTCGTGGCCGTGGAGTTTCAGCAGGGAGAGGACGTGGGGATTCTGTGGCTGCTGCCGCACCCAGTGACACAGCATCCACCAGTTTTCCCTGTGAGCGTTCCTTTATGCGCACTTTTGTAGGAGCTCGGCGTACCCCCTTGCTGCGGGAAGAACAAATTGAAGCCGTTGTTGGTTGGATGGCAGCCAATGCATCGACTTCAATTGCTTCCACCTCCTCTCAGGACCACAGCACTGTTGAACAACCATCTGTCTCTTCACCGCCTGCCAAATTGCCCAGGCATTCAGAGAGCTCTGTAAAGGAGCCAGCTGAGTCTCTGCTTCTGTTCTCAGAATCTGTTGGCTTGCAAACAGGGGCCCAGCCAAGCAGCATTCTGGAATGTGAAGAAGAGGCAGTATGCAGTGATGCGCAACAGCTGTGTCTCTCTGAATGTGAAGAGGCGGGTGAGCCAGTGCCGATGGTCAGCACACCGCAGAACGCATCTGATGATGATGAGACTCAGGTGCCAGTTTCTGTTGAGCATGGTGCTGGCCAGACCACCCAACAGCAGCAGGTGTTGGAAGAGGGTAGTGGAGATGATGAGGTCCAAGACCCAACATGGTGTGAGGAACAGGAAGGTGGTGGTAGCAGCTCTGAGGAAGAGATTGCCCCAACGGTCCAAACAGTAGGGAGAGGTAGGCTGCAGACTCGGTTGCCTGTAGCCTCCAGTTTGGCACCCGTTCGTAGCAGTTCTCTTCCAACAGCCAAAACGGGCGCTCCCAGGACTTGCACTGCGTGGTCCTTTTTTGACACACTTGCAGATATTTGCTATGTCAAATGCAAGCTGTGTAATCAAAAAGTAGAAAGAGGTAAAAGTGTCAGTAACCTTAATACCACAAATATGTGGAAACATGTGCAGTCAAAGCACGTGGTTGAGTTACAAAGACACACTGGAGATGTAGGCCAACCTACAGCAGCACCTACATCTTCAGCTCGTGTTGGAGCCTCTTCCTCCAGCTCACACACAGCTGGTTCGGCTTCCTCACAGGATCGCCATGGAAGAACCTCTGTCACTGTTGTCCAGAGACCCAGTGTTATTCCACCCACAGCTGCAAGTTCCCTGTCATCCTCACACTCCAGGCCACAAAACAGCCATCGGTAGCACAGGCATGGGATAAAAGACGGCCATACTCGGCAAACCATCCACGAGCACAGGCTCTGAATGCTGGCATTGCAAAACTCCTGTCCCTTGAAATGATGTCATTCAGGCTGGTGGAGACTGACAGTTTCCGTAACTTAATGGCATTGGCAGTCCCACAATACAATGTGCCCAGCCGATTTTATTTCAGCAGGCAAGCCGTCCCTGGTCTGCAAAAGCATGTTGAGGGAAAAATTAAACATGCGCTACTAAACGCCGTCAGTAGCAAGGTCCACCTGATCACCGATGCGTGGACCAGTACCCATGGCCAGGGACGATACCTTTCCCTCACTGCCCATTGGGTCAATGTTGTGGAGCCGGGTACAGATCTTGCGAGTGGCGCTGTACGTGTTCTGCCAATTCCAAGGATTGCAGGAATCCAGTCTGTCCACATTGACTCCTCCTCCTACTCCAGTTCCTCAGAATCATCGCTGCAGGAGCCGTCACAGTCTACCTCCACATGGACCCGTGAACGCTTACCTGTTGCGACCGATATGAGCACAGCCGTGGCCAAATGTCAACAGGCCGTCCTGAAATTAATTCCCATGGGGAATCGAAGCCACACAGCGCAGGAGCTCTGGAATGCCATCAAGCAGGAGAGCGACGTGTGGTTTTTGCCAGCGAATCTCCAGCCAGGCTTGGTAGTGTGTGACAATGGCCGAAATCTGGTGGCAGCTCTGGGCCTTGGCAACCTCACTCACATACCATGTCTGGCACATGTGCTCAACTTGGTCGTGCAGAGTTTTTTGAGGGACTATCCGGATCTTGATGCACTGCTGCACAAGGTCCGCCTAGAGTGCGCTCACTTGCGACGTTCCAGCACGGCCAGATCCCGCATTGCAGCTCTGCAACACAGATTTCGCCTTCCTGAACATCGCATCATATGTGACGTACCCACCAGGTGGAATTCCACGTTACATATGTTGGAGCGTTGTATGAGCAGCAGCCAGCAGTAATGGAGTATCAGCTGCATCAGGCGCAATCAACTCGCAATTTGCGCCGTTCACACTTCACCACTACTGAGTGGGCCTCTATGAAGGACATCTGCCACGTTTTGCGTGCGTTTGATGAGTCAACGCGGATGGCGAGTGCAGATGATGCACTAGTCAGCCTGACTGTCCCCCTTATCTGCCTGCTTCAAAAAAACACTGCAAACACTAAGGGATGAGGTTTTGGAAGAGGTGGAGGATGAGGAGTCACAAATTCCATCACCTTCTGGACAGTCAGCGCAACGTGGTTCCTCACAAAGGGCTGGGCAGGGCTCACTTTGTGAGGGGGATGAGGAGGAGTCAATGGAGGAGGAAGACATCGCTCCAGAGGGAGGTACACAAC